>JAMQGT020012913.1:0-38436 GCA_024447675.2 Pterophyllum scalare | reverse complement strand
ACTTACTTTAATACAACTTATTTATAGTATTTTGCACCTCTGTCTTGTAATTGTAACCATTGTGTTCAAAGGTAACTACCCTCAAATGTTCGCTGTTATGTCAGTTTTTAAGCAATAGTTTGTTTATTCTTCTAATAAAACTAAGCTTAACAACCAAGTTTTTTTTTAAACTTTTTTAAATGGGGTGGGAGAGAACACAGCGGGAAATCAAATCAAATCAGAGTGTAGAATAAACTATTAATCTGAAGAAAAAAAATAGTGCTCTCTCTTCTAGCCCACAAAAATAAAAAATCTCAGCTGCAAAGGGATAAAACCAAGTTCAGACATTCAGACCATGAGCAGACTGTGGTTCAGACTAACATGGCAAGCAGAAGTGAAATCCCATAATGTCTGCACCAGATTAAAAGTAAATTTCACACAATTTTACAATTTTCACAAAATCCATAATCGAGGCTCTAGAAACTGCCAAACAAAGGCTGACAGCTATGGCCACTATGCAGAAGATATGTACCAGAGAAGCAGAGGCCAAGAGAATAAATAGCCTGTTCTCCAAGGATTCAGGGTGTACTCTCAGCTACAAGGAAATGGACAAGACATCAATTTACTGATCCACCTCACCAGGATCTACAGCAAGGATATTGGGATGTTATTCGAACTGGATAAGTGTGGCCAAATAGGTACAAAGAGAGGGAAGGTGATGTGCAAGGAAGAACCCTTAGATGCAGAACCCTTAAACTTTTATATATGTATAAAGGTTAGATAAATATATAAATTCCTCATTGGCCCTGCGGATGGTCTTTCACCTTTCAAGCTCAGGACCTCTACCAGAGGCCTGAGAGTTTGAGGGTTCTGCACAGTATCTTAGCTGTTCTTACAACTGCACTTTTCTGGACAGAGATCTCAGATGGACCATTGTTACCTTCACCTTTTACATCCTCTCTAACTCTTCTCTCAGCTCTTGGTATTTCTCAGGCTTCTTGTGTTCTTTCTTCCTGATGGCGCCATCGCTTGGTATTGCTACATCTATCCCTATTGCTTTCTTCTTCTGCTTGTCCACTACTACTATGTCCGGTTGGTTAGCCATCACCAGTTTGTCTGTCTGTATCTGGAAGTCCCACAGTATCTTAGCTCGGCCATTCTCAACCACCCTCAGGCGCATATCCCATTATGATCATGGGAATTCCAGGCCATAGTATACAGGCACAGATGTTCCTGTATACTATGCCAGCCACTTGGTTATGGCATTCCATGTATCTCCTGCCTGCGAACATCTTGCATGGTTAGTAGGATTTTTCATTATCAGACACTTCTTCCATCTGCCAGTGGTACATGCCATGCAGGGGCCTGTCCTTCCACGGTGGTTCCTGTTCTTGCTCCTCTTCTTTCTCGTGTTTCTACTGCCTGAGGTATTCACTAAACATGTGATCAGTTGTGGTCATCTTTCTGATGTACTCACGTGTCTTTGTTGTTTCATCCAGAATAGTGGTTCTGACAGTCACTAGTCCTCTGCCTCCTTCCTTCCCCTTTGCGTACTGTCTCAGGGTGCTGGACTTGGGCTGAAACCCTCCCTGCATAGTAAGGACCTTTCTTGTCTTGATGTCAGTGGCTTCTAGTTCCTCCTTTGTTCAGCTAATAATATAACATAAAGGTCAAGATTAAAGAGGTTGCACAATAAAGTTTGGCTTGTATGTTACAAGAAAATTATGCTTAGCTCTTGCAGAATTTTATATAATTAATCTGAAATAGATTTGGACAAGCATGTAATTGTGCCGCAAAGAGCAAAAGAAACAACAATCATTATAAATTCCACTGTATTAAAGTTCTGGAAGTGGAACTGAATACCTGACCTAACAGTTTAATATCAGATGATGAGCCACCCATGTGTTTAATCAATCCTTTGCAGATATTTCAGTTCAGGTCGATATAACCTTGCTCTTGCACATGGGGATATTAGGTCATTGCGGCAATAAAAGTTAGATGTTTCAGCCACCTGTGGTTCTGAAAGAGAAATATAATATGGAAAATAAATGACTGACTGACCAGACATGACAGCAGATATAGCTGTAGATCGGTGGATAATTTTTCTGTGAGGAAAAAAAATCCTGGATGTCAAAAAAAGATTACTGCTGTATCTTGCGATAAAGTCCACTTACTCACAACAAAGACTTTGCGTGCCTTTGTTTTAGTGAGAAACATTAAATATGCCTGAACAGATACTAGTTCACTTGTTCCAATTGCAATGGGGCAGATCACACAATGACTGATTTAATTATAGCAAACTGTCTACCTCTACCAAGAAAATCATAAGAAAACATGTGGTCTGAAATACCAGCAGAATGTTTGATCAGAACAAAAAAGAGAGAATCTGGGCTAACCATTCATCCATCATATCTCAAAAGCACATTCCCTCACATACATCCAAGTCTAGTATCGGGAAGCCAGCCCATTCTCTTTATCTGTCATTTCATTAAAAAATCAAAATCAGTGGAGTGACCTTATGGAGTGGCCCGTGATGTATGAGCAAAGCATCACTGTAATGTGTGGACACCTTCCCTCGTGTCTTAAGACTTGACAAAAAGGCCAAATTGCTTCCAGACAAAGATCTCAAAGGTGAAAAAAGACCTGGCCAAAGAAGGTGGTTCCCACTCTCTTAGAAACCTACTTTTTGGCCTCAAGTAGCTAATTTTTCATTTACACCTCTTTTTTTACACGTTACCGTACAGAGAAGGAGTGCAATGCAGCAGCGGCAGAGATGGAAAGGACCAACTGAATCCAGTGTCTTGAAATACCACAGTAAGTAAGCAGTATTCCTTTATTTCCCAGGACCCTTCTCTGTCCTCTCTCACAGGATGATAGTCATACCATTTAAGATAAAACACATCATATAATCCAGAGACTATGCTCAAGGATTCAAGTGTCAAATGCAAAGGTTAAAACTCAGACACAACATTTCATATTTGTGCTGGTATAAAATTTAGTATGAATCATATTTTGTTTCCTTTAGAAATAAATCAGCTTAACTGAAAAGAAAAAGAACAATTTGGCACAAAAAAGCAGGCTTTGACAACTCCAGCAACTGTTCTCAATTTGCACTTCTTTTGTATAATTTTTGGTTTCAACACTGTGCTTTGGTGTCAGAGCTCTCATTTGGGTCACCTGCTCTCCCTTCATAAATTATGGCTCTTTTCCTTCAGTTATTAGGCTGTGTAAATAAAGTCATCAGTCTTTTAGAAAGTTGTGCTGCGATTCATAACCAGCGGAAATCCTTGTCCTGACCTAAGTCAAGACACAAACAGTGAGGAGACAGGCGAGGAAAGCGTATTTCACTGTCTCTTGCTCCTTTATGTGTGAATCATGCTTGACTGTTTCCATTTGTGTATTTGTATTTCAGCCTTTTTTCAGAGGCCAGGATGTAGCTGCTAGCGAGGTAACGTCATGGGTTTTCAGTGTCATGGAGTACACTTCTTACCAAGGTATATCCCATTGGTAACTCATGCAGAGTGCCTAACGTTGTTCAGAGCAGGTTATTTTTGACCAAATATTACTCTTGGAAAATAGCATCACTATTCGTGTCCAGAGAGTAAGAAGGCCTTTAGTTTTTAGAGAGTGTCAACATTATTGAGCTTCGACAAGAGACGGCCAGTAAATTAAAAAAAAAAAGTCTCTCTCCCTTTCCTGAGGTTTCTTCCATTTTTCCCCTGTTAAAGAGTTTTTGTGCAAGTTTTTCCTTATCTAAATCCAATATCTAAGAACAGAGGGAACCACTATATACAGATCACAAAACCACCTGAAGTTTTGTGATGCAGGTGTATAAAAGTTGAATCTGATGTTGTTTTATTTGAAAGATAACACTAGTCAAGCTTTAGTGTCACATGAGGTGAACTAAAATAAAAAAATAAATAAAAAAACAAAACCAAGTTTGCCTTCATCTAGCTTTACATTATATTCCTGTGAGAATTATTCAGAGAAAACCCTACAAAATAATACTACAAATACTTAATCAGCAAGTCACATGGCAGCAGATCAGTGCATTTAGGCATGTAGACACGGTCAAGAGGACCTGCTGAAGTTCAAACTGAGCATCAGGTGATAAAAAAATGTTTTACTTTTGAAGTATGTTTTGATAATATTACTGATTTACTTTTACCAAAGTAGCATTTTTAAGGTTTCTAACCTTTCAGTGAAGTCTTTTTCAGCATTTTTGTCATATTTGCGCAGGAAACAGATGTGAGGACTTCATCCACTTCGGATACCGAACACCAGGGAGAGAAAACTTAAAGAATATGAAAAGGAAGGAAGTGACTTTCTAAAAGATTTGCCATAAAAGAGCAGCACTGTGAGAGGCTGTCTTTCTGTTTTAAGCTGATTAACAGTGATTTGCCAAACTGCCATTTACCACAAGATAAGAATGGCAACATTCATTTTCTTATCTATATTATATTATTAAAATACAAACATAGACTTATTCTTTGTTATTAATCTACTTATAGCAGATCCTAAAAATGCTTTAGTGCCATGGTGTGCAGTAGAACTGCATTTACTCACTGCAGTGCCCAGACAAGATAAGGAGTGAAGATTATAAATAAAGTGTCCAAAATATTTTCTCACACATTCAACAGCATTTCTTGGAAAGCTTTTACAAGCAGGCATGTCTGTAATAAAGCCAAAGATAATAGGAGAAGAGAGAGGGAAGTTGCAAAGACAGCCAGTTAGATAATATGGCTTGGAGATATTCAATTTGCTGAAGATTCACTCTGAACATGGTGTACATGAGAGACTGGGGTGAGGTGTGTGTGTGTGTGTGTGTGTGTGTGTGTGTGCGTGTGTGTGTGTGTGTGTGTGTGTGTGTTTGTTTTTTTTACATTTCTAGACTTCTTGATAAATGTCATCCATGATTTTCTGGTGCATTAGGAAAGGATTCATATCAGCTGTTTTCACAGCTGTTCTTCTCAGAGTTGTGGTTGAGAGAAATTAATTGCACCCAAAATTGAATTCTCACTACATTGTAACTCATTGTTTTGCTGCAGGGAAGCACCTAACATTACAGTATGGTGCTGTAATGTTCAAAAATGATCAAAAAAAGATTAGCCGGCTAATGTTGGAAACATTTATTACAACATAAAAAAATAACACATGCTCAAGAAGTCAAATAGAAGCAGTGACAAAAAAAAAACTCAGTGAAGCCTGGAGAGTATGGATAAGAAATAATTAATTTCTTATCCATACTCTCAAGAAGAGATTTGTATTGTCTGGGGCTTAATTTAAAAATTACGCTCATCTTCCCTCATGCAGCATGGCGATGCAGTGGTTAGCACTCCTGTCCCATAGCAAGGCTGAGGCCTTTCTGTCTGGAGCTTGCATGTTCTTCCTGCTGCCTGTGTGGATTCTCTGCAGGTCCTGTGGCTTCATCCCACAGTTTAAGGACATGCCTTATAGTGCTCTTCTTGTAAAAGCAAATATGTTTGGTACAGTAGTGCATTCGGATCATCATTCTGATTGCAAAAACTGCCAGACATGACAGGCCCAAAAAAAAGACATGCCTGTAGGTTAATTAGAGCTTCCAAATTGACTGCAGGTGTGAATGTGAGAGTGAGTGGTTGTCTCTATGCGTTAACCCTGTGATGGGCTGACTGAGATGGATGGATGGATGGATGAATGGATGGATAACTTCAGCAAAAACTGGACATACATAGTCTAATAAAAATATAACAAAAAATCAAAGTCTATCAGTAGTTTACTCAACGTCGTGATAAGACCCCTTGAATAGCTTTAATACACATGTAATGAGTTACTGTACACATACAGCTGCAGTCAAACTGAAGTTCTTTGTTACAAAGCTGATCTCACTTCTTCCATTAATAAAATTTGCCCTTTGTAAAACTATTCCACATCCATTCAGATTAATCCTGACATTATGGGAGCTGTAATGTGCTGATGTGAAGCCCTACTTTAAATACTGTTTCACACTGATGTTCGTGGCAGTGGGTGAGGGGTCCTTTTAACTAAATACACAACCAGATAAACCGAATCAGTGGCTGAAAAGTAAGTAAGACTTTCCCACATAGAATCAACCACCTTGATAAATTTCCAGACTGAAAGCACAAAATTTAACTGGATATAATCATACTTTGAATTCCCAGACATATCCATATTTTGTCTTTTGTTATTCAAAAATGTTTCATGGAGAAAACACTCCCACATGATTCATGTCTTTGAACTTAAAACAAATCCCTCCATAGTTTCTGAATTCCACTGGTGGTAAGTAGTCTTTCTCCTAAAGCCAAGTAGGCTTTAGCAATATGGTCTTTGTTAGCTATATAGTCATTCTGTCAAATAATAAATCAATCACAACTGTACTGAATTCCTTCATTCCAACCCCGTCACCCTCTCTATCACCCCTGTGCAACCAGATCCTGCAGTTGTGACTTGCTCTTCCTGAACGTCTTGCAACATACAAAATATCCGTCAGTCCCTCACCAACTGCATATTTATATTTAATATTTAAGCACATCTATCTACAAGTTTGGTTGTTTGAAATAAAATTTCAGAATCTCTCTGGAATCCTTTGCAAAATTATTTCAATCCTAACTTTATCACACCAACTCTCACACCTACAATCACTCACATGGTGTAATATATTTTATACATGTTGCAGTTCATTGCCTCCTCCCTTTGCTCCCATTCAGTCTTTGGACTGGTAAATAAATACTCCCAAAAAGAGAGATATAATTGGCTACTTGAGCATGCATTAGAGGTTTCTGCCTAACACTCTAAAATGTTTAATTTTCTTTTGATTTTATTGATGATTGCAGCAGAGTTACAGACAGGCTTCTGTCATTTCAGGTCCAGCACTGAGTTTAAAGGTGTATACGTTGTTGATCTGATTCTGGACAGGGGTCTTGGTAGTAGCTGTTGAGTTATGATTAGGATTGCAGAGCCCCCACCTGTTCAAAAAGTGTAGTATGTTTTGTGAAGTATATAATCACCATGCATGGCAGGATAAGACCCCATAAAATACCTTTTAACTTCACAAATAATGAGGTACCATATAATTACATACACCTTTTCCGCTGCTTGTTAATGCAGATATATATATATATATATATATATATATATATATATACATTTAGGCATGTAGACATGGCCAAGAGTTCAAACCGGGCATTAGAATGTGGAAGAAAGGTGACTTAAGTGACTTTGAACATTGCACAGTTGTTGGTGGCAGACTGGTCTGAGTATTTCAGAAACTGCTGATCTACTGGTATTTTCCTGCACATCCATCTCTGGTGTTTACAGAGAATAGTCTGAAAAAGAGGAAAATATCCAGTGAGCAGCAGTTCTCCAGGCCTTGTGGATACCAGAGGTAAGAAAAGAAGCTGATAGGAAGGCACCAGTGACTCAGATAACCACTTGTTACAACCAAGGTATGCATGCGAGGTATGAATGCACAATACACTGAACCCTGAAGCAGATGTGCTACAGGAGCAGAAGACCACCAGATGCCACTCTCGTCAGCTAAGAACAGGAAACAGAGGCTACAATTCACACAGGATCATCATAATTCTAAAACTGAAGACTGGAAAAATATTACCTCTTAATTTCTGCTGACATTCAGATGGTAGATCCAGATGGCAGATACCTTTGATCTGCCTCTGGACAGTGGACTTGGTAGTAGCAGATAGGAGCTGTTTATAAAGTGTTGTATGTTTTGTAAAGTATGTCATCACCACATGCAGACCATGTTAAACACATCTGAAGTCAGAAGTTACAAGGTTTATATTTTCTCACCTTTAGAATTATTCTACAGTTCCCTGAAAACATGCTTTAGTCTGCCAGGCAGTGATTTGAGTACTTTATATATTACAGCAAGAATAATATATTTAAAAAAAGATCCCTTTGTGTGTTATTATCTCTGATGTTCAATTGTGTGAATGTTGCTGGGTTTTATAATGCTGAAATATATTCCAAGACAGGTTTCCACATAGGTAAATATGTTAAATGAAAGGTTATTGGGTTGTATTTTCTATTAAGTCCTAGAGAAGGGAGGGATTCACATCCATCACAATCTCCAGGGAACCCATATCTATTAGAGGCCCCCAATTTTTTAAGGGGATGTCAGCAGAAGATAATTTTACTGCTGGATATGATTCACAGCTGACATACAGTAAGAAGTAACAGTGCGTGGGACCAACAGTGAACCTTTGTGCAGGTGATAACCTTAATAAAGTCTGCTTTCAGTTTTTTTTTAGCCCCAGGGCCGGGGTTTATTGGCATAGCTTTATGAATTACCTACAAAGAAAAATTAGGTACACCTGTGTTTACCCCACTCTGAGTAGAAAGTCTGCCACACAACAAGGCAAAAGATGCAAATGAAACAAATGACAGAGAGGTCCTGAATTTCATTTTTGAGCAGAGATGCTTCCCCTTTAATCCTGATGTCAGAGAAAATGTTAATCTCTTTTAATGTGGCAACTTACATACATGTTCCAGATAGACTGGAGTTTTTCTCTTATGCTTCAAAAAGTCTTAAAAATATAATAAAATGAAATGAAGTTTTAATTCAGTGTAGTTGATTCAATTTTACTGTGCCGATGTTGTGCATGCAACATCCCTGAGTGCATTGATAAGTACCCAAGCTGCTGGTTATGATGTTATTTTAAAGGCATCCTAGTGCAAGACACAAGGTTATCACAAAGTCATTTTTCAATCGGCATGTTTACATGTGCACCAAATACAATCTGAGTACACCAATGGAAACCAGGATGCTGTGGTACTTTCTGGGTGTTCCTTGTTGGTACAGACCATACTAGGAGCTGAGATGGTAAGAAATAAAATAGGAAAGCAGGCAGATGATCAGAAACCTGGATAGAGTTTTACTCGTGTATACCAACACATAAATAAACAGGTTTTTCATGTTCAGTGGAAACATCATATGTACAACATAATCAAAACCAGGACAAGACTCAAAGCTGGGATATGAGTGCACATGTAAACATGTTCATGTATACAGACTGACCTGACAGGTGTTCTTTGATGGGATGAAGTACGAAAAACCAAATCCAGGAGAATTTGTTATTACATGGTGCAAGTATAACCATAGTGAAGTGGGGCACTGTCTTCAATTAAAATTACATTTTAAGTTTACTTAAAAAAAAAAGAAAAACATGAAAAAAAGACTAATATAGATCAACTCAAAGTCTTCATGAGGATCTGACAAACACACCATCATCATGAATTAAATACCAGCTGTGGGTGGCAATCTGACAACTCCTACAGTATAGTATATAACCCAAAGAAAGGAAGAAAGCACAAACCCCATAATGACAAAAAGTGAAATAGTAATGTGCATGTAAATGTATATAGTCTAGAAATGTTTATTGCCATATAATCCTTAACAATTATACTTTACTGTCTGTATAGTGAAAGTTAATATCTCAGCATCTGGGCTGGATTATCCAATGGGTATTCTGGGCAAGAGCCCAGGGGTCCACACACTTGGTGTACTATCCAAGTGGCACATAAAAAAAAAACTTAAAGGATTTATTCTCTTAATTTTTAGGCAATGATACAATACTCCTGGCTCAACCCTCATTTCTTTATATTTTATTTCCAATGAGCCAGACTTTCTTGTAACCTTTAAAGTGGTCTTGGTTTATCAAGGTTTTTTTTTTTGTTGTTGTTGTTGTTTTAATTGGCTGCTTTTTATTCATTTTCAGTCCAGTCCTTGTACTTGGCAATTTTCAAAGGAATGTTTTTTCATTTGTTAAGCCACTTAACACTGACCTAAGAATTTTTCAAGCGCCTGACAGGACCTAGGAAATGCATGCAACAAGTATTCACTGAAACCTCATCAGAAATGGTCTCAATGGAAGGGTGTCTGTCAAGAAGCCATTCTTAAGGAAGGGAAACAAGGAGAAAAGGTTGAGGGTTGCCAGATTACACAGAGGTACAACAGTGAGTGACTACAGCCATCTGTAAAACACAGTGGAGGCTCTGTCATGGTTTGGGGCTGCATTTCAGCCAGTGGAGATCTTGTCAAAATCGATGGAATTATGAACATAGAAAGGTACCAGCAGATTTTGATCTAGAAAACATCTGATTGGCAATGTCTTCATTTCCAAGCATGACAATGATCTGAAACACTCTACCAATGCAGTAAAAGCGTACCTGGATAGAAAAACACACAGTTGAACACTATCAATCATAGATTTACCTCCCCAGAGCCCAGACCTCAACATTATTGAAGAAGTGCAGGATTATCTTGACAGAGAAAGGAACAAAAGGCAATTTGGAGGACTATTCCTGAAGACTACTTAAAGAAATGAGAAAGCTGCCTAAGAGAGTTCAGGCTGTGTTGAAAATAAAGGTGGTCATACCAAATACTGATTTTCAAGCTTGTTAATATTGTACAAACTCAGTTTTTGCCTTATGTACTGCATTTACATTTTGTTTTCCATTCATTTCCTAGCTAAATCTAAAGAATCGAGGGCTGGCTCAAGAGTTTTACACAATACAGTATAAGAAGCACTTAAAGGATTTTTTTCTCTTAAATTTTAGATATTGATAAATTTGGTCACATACAGTGTCCTGAAAGGAGGAAAAGCAGGAGGAGATGAGGGCAAACACCCAGAACCCACCGGAGAGCAGTGGAGCACAGGAAGGACCAACAACATTAATTTTTCATTCAATATCAGACACCTGAGGAAGTTATTTTTCCATTTTCAGTGAGGCACAGTACTTTCTCCATAATGATTAAGAATAATTTTGCCTACAAATATGTCGAAATATTGAAGAAAGGTCAAAGTTGGCTGGAGTCTATCAAACATTTGTACCCTGGGGTCTGTAACTTGTTAATCTGAGGATGCTCTGCATACCTCTGCATGCTCTGTACCCAGCATATCTTCATCCTTGCAAACACACACACGGTGTACGGAAGCGCTGCTCTGCAGCCACCTGGTGGTGAGGCGCGGTACCAGCCTCTGCTCCGCGGAGCATTAGCACAGTTGAAGATGGCGACTGGAGTCCTTCAGAGAGTCCGCGGTGGTTTGGGTCGGGCTAAAAGCGGGGCCCACTCGGCCGGACAGCTCGTGCTCTGGGGCAGGTGGGAGCCGTCTTCATCGTGAATGTTCAGCAGTCATCTATGTGGCGTCCTGTGTTGGCTGTGCGCTCTTTTCAGGAGGGTTTTGTTGGTGGCTACGAGTAGCCCGTAAAGCTAACCCGGTAACGGCTAGCCAGCCCACTGTGGCCTTCAGCTTGAACTTAATCACAAGCTTCAGCTTATATGTACTTATTCAATACAGGGTATTTAGGACTAACGCTTCCTGTATGTCTTGGGAAACGTTAAAAGAGCAATAGTTTCTTTTAGCTTTTGCCAGTGAGCATTTAAAACGTTCAAGGTCAGTTTGATAGTTTTATTTTGCTACCTCGCAAATATTAGGTGACTTACAAATACCTTGCAGGTGCACTGATCACGGTGTGCATCCGATGATATGACATTTTAAACTGAACAGCAGCAGCAAAGCCCCTAAATATAGTCACTCCAAGTTGATTACAGTATCCATGCATTTGTTTTTCATGGTGGCGTGTGTTTGCAGGGGGTTTGCAACTTCCAGCTGCAGAAACAGAGAGGACAGCTGGTTCAAGTCACTGTTTGTGAGGAAAGTTGATCCCAGAAAAGATGCACACTCCAATCTGCTGACCAAAAATGAGGAGAGTAACCTCTACAAAATTCAGTGTAAGTTGCCTTTAAGGAAGTCAACACTACATTAACACCAAATTGTCCTTGAGTATTGAGATTTTTTTTTTCCAAACTTAATCTTTCTTTTCAGTCCATAATGTCAAGCCAGAGTGCCTGGACGCATACAACAAACTCTGGTGAGTGTTTTGTTATTTGATGTTGTGAACTTTTAGAACATGATCAGGGGCAACTAGACACATTGTAAAAACAATCCAGTCTATTTCTATGAATGGGCTGGTATGACTTCAGTATTGCACAAACCAGTTGTGCTCATACCTAAGACAACTTGAGGCCATATTCATGTTAGGGACTAATATGGGACTCCTCACACGTGAATTTTGCATTCTGCAGATTCATATT
The DNA here is from genome assembly GCA_024447675.2 of Pterophyllum scalare. Taxonomy (NCBI): domain Eukaryota; kingdom Metazoa; phylum Chordata; class Actinopteri; order Cichliformes; family Cichlidae; genus Pterophyllum; species Pterophyllum scalare. Next base: position 26,339 of record JAMQGT020012913.1, on the reverse strand, counting down.
AAATGTCACATGGACCAGTGGTCATGCTGTATTTAATTATTTTGCTTCTCATTAATCACAGTGAGGATGTTTTGCCTTCCATCCATGCTGATAAGTACTACCCCTGTGAGCTGGTGGGAACCTGGAATACCTGGTATGGAGAACAAGACCAGGCTGGTAGGATTACTAATATCAACACACACAGACATCTGTGGTATAACAGGGCTGTGATCTGCACAGTTTGCAATCAGCAGGCATGTTACACTGAATATTCACGTGCAAGTATAGCATCGATCATTAGCTGTCTCACGAGCTAATGATCAGGATCTGTTTATTTTTTTGTTGCAGTGTTTACGCCACAGTAATTTCCTTCCCTGTATTTATTTATACTAACCACAAATGGATGTAGTTACATCAGATATTAAAAGCCTATCATCTGGATGTCTTTACTCTGCTACATGATGATCCTTCTGTTTGTACTTGATGTGATGTTGTACTTAAGATAAATTGTTTCCCCAGTGCATCTGTGGCGTTACAGAGGTGGATACCCAGCTCTCACTGAGGTGATGAACAAGCTCAGGCAGAACAAGGTAATGCTGCTGCTGTCACTCCTGGTCCTTGCTTTACCCATGGGAGCTTAAGTCCAAGTAAGCTCACTGATTAGTGTCTGTCCTTTGTCAGGAATTCACAGCATACAGGAAGGAGCGAGGTAAGATGCTGTTGTCCCGCAGGAATCAGCTCCTCCTGGAATTCAGCTTCTGGAATGAGCCAGTACCCCGAACGGGACCAAACGTATATGAGCTCAGGTCTTACCAGCTCAGGGTGAGTGACAGAGCTGCTGCCTTTATCATTGTCAGGATTGGGCTCAGTGTTTTAGGCTTGCTGTCTTTTTCTGACAAGATGCCTTCTGCAGCTTCAAAACTGACTGCATAAATGTAACTGAAAGCAGACACTGAAGGACGCTGACAGAGAAATGTATTTCATGTGGATTTCTCACACCAAGTACAATAAAGATACCTTGCAATGCGTGCGCTAATCTAGCATAGCAAATCACCAAGTTCTAGTGTCTGTCTTGGTTAATTTTTCTGCATTTATTAAGCTTTAAGCCTTTGTTAGTGTATCAGCTTGAATACTCCTTATTTTACACTTGTTGCTACTCTGAGCCCCCGTAAGGAAATTGTGCAACAGTTCACGGCATTACCAGATCATTAATAAATAATGATGTAAAATTAATACTGTAATGGCACGGCTTATACTCACTCTTTATAATCACACCTTTTGTACCTGTACATGCTTAGGAACTGTCCAGTCACCATTTATCTGCGGACATACTACACTGCAGCAGCTCAGGCTTGGCTGCTTAAGTGTCCCATCTTTTCAATACCTCATGTTTCTCATTTAAAACTGGTGATCTCCCTGGTGCCATCCTTCTGTGGACTTAAATTACTTCTGTCTCCTCAAAGCCGTTAAAAAGAGACACGAGGTCATCCCTCCATAAATCCATTATGTACAAAGAAGAGTGAAACCACACCATCCTCTGCAGATTAAGTTATTCTTTGTTTTGTTTTTTTATATCTTAAAAATCAAACTGTCTCTAAACTGTCACTGGCACCCCCTGTGACATGATGAATGCTCCCTATTATCCCTTCGTCACAGGCTGAGATTATATCGTAGAAATAGAAGGGCGTTTGTTGTCTTACACACCAGAGAATAATTGAAGATGCTCTCGGGTGTAGTTGTTATTGCAGCTTATCTTTGTATTGACAAAATACCTGTGTTACTTCTTTGCCATTTTTTTTACATTAATATATTTACTCTGAAAAGAAGTTCATAAACCTCTATATATGTTTTATTCTAATAAAGGTTTTTGTGTTTTCCTTCTTGCAGCCAGGAACCATGATTGAGTGGGGTAATTACTGGTAAGGCAGCCTGAATTCACTTGATTCACTGAACTGTACTTACAGAACAGTTGCACTACATGAAAGCTCCCTCATCATACTGTCATTAATAAGAGCTATTCCACAGAGAGGCCCCATATTTGAAGCTGTACTGTCATTCCCTCAAGCCAAGAATCAAGTGCTAGTGTAATAGTGTGTACATTACAAATGTGTATATAATAGTTGAGTAATGTGAGCTTGGAAAGAGCCGTTGTGTGGATTCAGAGCCAACAGATCAGCATTTATCAGTAGGTGCTGCACAGAAGATTATGATGGATTAAATTGAGGACGTGAACATTGTGCACAGCCTTCGCTTTCCAGATAAATATCTTTGAGTTGGACTTTCGTCTTGTCTGACCGTGTTTTATTTTCTTTTTATTAGTCCTCAGGATTACATATAAAAAGAAAAGTTGTCATTGTGCTGTCAACTTGTCCAGTGCACAATTTTATATGTAAATATTATTCAAGAGTTTTAAGTTATATGTAGGGATTTTCTGCTTTGAAGCGTCATACTTTGCTTTTTTCCTAGAAAAGCATACATGATTGATTTCCCCCTTCTTCGTGCTTTTCAGTAATCACAGTGAGGAAATCAGCTTTAATGCAAAGAAAACAGACTGACAACTTTTTTCTTTTAATGTTTACGTTCATTCTCACTTTAACCAATTTTTATTTGAATAAACCTCTGAAGTATTGCAGATAATTCCAGTAAAGCTATTTAATATAATTTGTGTGGTTAATGGCGTAAAGTCCTGCTTCATATTTCAGCAATATAATGAAACCCGAGCTTCATAGACTTCTATCCAGACAGTGATGATGGTTTGAATATGTTTATGTTTGCTTTGGGAGGAAAATGTAATGGATTCAAAACATTCTCCTCACTCATTACACGAAGACTTGGCCAGTCTTTAGATTCATAAACATGCGTACAGTAAGTCATGATGTCACGTCTTGCGGTTGGATGTAATGTTGCAAATTATGATCGCAGCTAAAGGAGAAGATTGTCATCCTGCTTTAGTTGAGAAAATCCAGTTGTGTGAATTAAACAGAGGGTATTCAGAGATTATGTTCAGATCGGGGTGGTGGTGGGGTGTCTGTGTTGTGAAGTCACATGAAGCTTTAGTGTTTTTTGGCCCCATGCTGTGACCAAAGTTGCTTTTGTCTGCAGGGCCAGAGCCATTCGATACCGCCAGCAAAACAGGGAAGCTGTGGGAGGGTTTTTCTCACAGATCGGAAACCTCTATATGGTCCATCACCTCTGGGGTACGTTTAAACACTTACATGCTGACTTTACTTAATCACTGTTGTTGCAGTCATTACTTGCTCCAAAGAAAATCAACCACAGTTAACAGTAATTTATCTCAAATATAAATACCAGAAATTTGCTGGTCCCAGATATTCTGCTTTTCTTTGTTATTGTCGACTGAATATATTTGGACTTCGGGCTGTTTGGTCAAAACAGGCAATGGGAGGGTGTCTCCTGAGGCCAATAATTGATAGATAAATGTCTGTAATGTTAACTGAGTTGCTTGTAGTGAAGAAATTTCAGGTAATTATCATCAAAATTTCCAGTACACCCAGCGCTCCAAAGAACTTTAGCTTTTATGTGGCGATTATACAGCTGGAGGCACCACAAGCAAGTAGTAATTCCTGTTAAATAGCTTTGAAGTCTGACGGGTGCGTGTAAAGTTGGTTGATTGTGATGTGAAGTCACATGAACATCCGCTCAGAGCCTCGTGCTCACATAATCTACATCACTCAGATCTATTAAAATCCTGTACTGTATCCTGTACTTGTAGATCAGTATTATAATGCATTGCTTTAATTACAGCTTACAAAGACCTTCTGTCCCGAGAAGACACGAGAAATGCTGTGTGGCAGCAGGAAGGCTGGCATGAGGTGGTGTATTACACAGGTGAGCACAGAAAATTACTTTCTAAACTCACTTTTACAGCTTTCTGAACCTCATAAAAGGATTTTAAACTGTGTGGACTTCATAAATTAGCTTGTTTCATATTTTCCCAGTTCCTCTCATTCAGCACATGGAATCAAGGATCATGATCCCAACAAAGGCTTCCCCGCTGCAGTGAAATGAAAAGCCAGCTGGAAGCCGAGAGCAAGTGGCACTTCGTTTGAATGTTACATCGGCATTGTGGGTTCGATCTCCTGTCAGTGCTGCCAAACATCATCCCTTCTCTTTTATTTGTTTTATTACTTCAGGATGTCGCTTGGACTGAAATTTATCTGCAGTTAAAATAGTTACTGAAAGGCGCCACGCCACTCTCTTTAAGATGCGCAACTTTTTCTGTTTAAGTTCAGGATTAAGGGGAGTACTGTCTAATCAATAAATCTGAAGATGTGTTTGTGTCTGACATCTGGTGCCACATTAAAACTGGTCCATGAAGAGATTTCATCTCCCAAGTTCAGAGCCAACCAAAGTTACTTGAAAGGAAAAAAAGAAAAAGGAGCAGCCGTATGGTGTTTAAGTGTGGGAACAGATTAAAAATAGTACTGCTGAAGCTCGAACACAAGAGCCATTTATTTATTTAATGTAAATTTAAAGTTCATGTTTTAAGTGTGCTGAGCAACTTCGATGTAAAAGCCATGCCACTGCAGACTGAAGTTAGAGCCCCTGTATGAATATATAAACTATATTTCTGTCAAAATCATAAGTATAACATTGTGTGATACCTTAATTTTATATTTGATGTCTATTATAAGTCAGTTTTACTCCTTTCAGTTGCTTTTTTGTGGATGTTCCAACATTTCCTTCAATGGTAACGTTCATGTTTAGTGATGCTGTGTTTGTAACTGTGGCTTCCACTTCTATTTTTTTCTCGTCAGGACAGCATGCCTGGTTTTAAAGTCCGTTTTTATCCAGCGTCTTTTAATGAGGCACAAAAATCATGTATGATAAAGTGAAAACAGGTGTTCTGCATATCAGTGACAGTGAATTTGGTATGCAGCCGATCAGTCATGCTGCTTCATACTGTAACGGTTTTTATTGTTAAAGGAAGCATGTTAATCTGGTGTTTTTGTTCAGCGGGAACAATGTAGAGACAAGGACACAGATTAAAGTTTTTCAGACAGCAATGGCATCATTCTTGTCTTTTAATGCTTTGTTTTGATGACTTGCGTCACTACACTGACAGGTCTGGTTACAGCTTCTACAGAACAGAAACCGGATTTAAAATACTTTCACTTTTGATTGCACGTGCCATAATACACAAGAGTCGTATTAGTCCACCTAAAAGCTGATGTCAAAAGTACAAAAACACATCTTTTCAAGACTTCCATCCAGTATTAGTCATTTCTAGTATAAAAAAAGGGCAACATCACTATTAAAGTTACAATTGCTCCCATTAGTGTAAACATTTATTCATTAAAAAAAGAAATATTGGAGTCTAAGGAAGTATATGCACTTGATAACCCTTAGGTGCAAGTATGACATTTAACATGTTAAATCAGAAACAAAAATCTTTCAGCACCTTTAAATCTTCTCCAGTTCTTTTAGTAGCTCCCCAAAACTAGTCACATACCACGAACACCTCTCCTTGACCTGTGCCCTGACGACGTTCCCGCCAAATCCAATGAAAGCGCTCTGAGGATGAAAGGATGAGATACTGTAATCGCACTGTAGCCTCAATTAGCTCAGAAGAATACTTTTTACACCAGCACACGGTGACGCTTACAGCTGGAGGGCAGGCCTCGAGATCAGTTGCTCCATCTCCAACCATCACTACAGTTTCGAAGCCGTACTGTTCCTTCAGCATGCTGATGACTCTCCCTTTTCCTCCACTCTCAGCTGTGGGCTGACTCTCATCAAAACCAGCATACTCTCCTGGAATGCAATATTTTTATAGAATTTAATTAACCAATAAAAAGACCTGATTCAGATTAGATCTGAGGGCCTGCTGTGTATATTTAATGATCCACTCAAAGGGTTTATCCTGGATTTCCTGATGGAATCCTGTGAGAACAGAACATCATAAACAGTACGCCGCTGGCTCTTACCGTTGAAGTAGAACTTGAGCCGGTTAGCATAAACATGAGTCAGAGGGATGTTTAACTGAGTGGCCACATGTTCAACAATGCAGCGGAAGCCACCTGAAATGAGGAACACCTTTATGTTGAGCTCATGCAGACGGTCCACGAGCTCCCTGGACAAAGATAAAGGGACAAAACGTGAACACTCAAAACAAAGTGGGGGGTTTTAACATTTGCATGCAATCTGAATTATTCTACTGTGCTCTGCTGTATAAGGGTTCCTACATTCAGGTTTTCTAAGATTAAATTATAACAACAACAACAACAACAAAAAGCAATAATGGAAAAAAAGAAATACAGTTTCCAAGACAATACAAATTCCAGGAGACACAGTTTCAGCAAAATGACACATGAGATATACTTTATTTATCCCAATGTTGGGATATGATCCTTTGTTTTTCTTTGTTACAGCAGCTGAACAAACATATTACAAACAGGTGACACAAGTAGAATGGTGTGTATCTCTGAAATAGAATACAATCTGACCAAACAAATACCTTAATAAGGTAAAAACTAATCAACAAACAAAATGAATACACTAAAATAAAACAAGAATTTCAATGATGTGGTAGCTTATCTCACTCACAATTCACAGGTTTGTGCCTGGAAAATGAAATGTAACAAAATGGGACCTTGAGCACAATTTGGGTGAGGAGCGATTTGCTGATCATTGTGTGTAAGTCTGATTAACTGGAAGTGATTATTGTGAAATGTGTGCAGACAGGCGGATGACGGATGCCTCCCCGTGGCACAAGCTCATCAGTCTTTAGGCCAGATGTTGTTTTTCAGGATTTCATCTGATTTGGATTTCAGTGCCTCATTTGTCACATTGTTAATTTCAACACGGAACAATCATTTTTCAGTGTGTGACAGGTCAGGCCAGAGTGCTGTACTATGAAGCAAGCAGTTAACGGGTTAGGTGAGCTGTGTTGAGCTTAAAGTCAGAGTTTTCAGTGTCAGGAAGGTGGCTCTCTTTTTCTACATGAGCATGCTGAACACATTAGCCCAGTCCAGAACAGGTTACCTGTTTAGACTTTCAGCTTAAAATCTTTTGGAAATGCCACATTTTCACTGATTCTTTTCCCAATGACATCCTGTAAGTGGGATGCAACAGAGGTGTCTCTTACTGATGCCACGGAAGGAAGCCATGCAGTAAAGTTTCAGCGACACAAAATGTGCTGCATACTCACAGGAATCCACATGCACTCACTTGATGACACAGAAAACAGATGTTTTAATGCTTAATCTTAAAGGAGACGTATCATGCAAAATCCACTTTTTTAGCCCTTAAATACATTTTGTTGTGTACTTTGAGTGTGTAGGAGTGCAGGAAATTTAAATGCATCCTGTCCCGGTGCTGCGTAGATATCTTTATATTCTTTTTGGGTCATAATTTTCAGGCTGTTCAGTTTTCTCTATTCCCTGTTATGTTTTCTTATCTGTTACGTCACAGTATTTGCTGTGGAACTGCTAAACAGTGACATGGACTTCCGGCTTTCCGATCTTGTGAATCCGCCATTTTTTTCTCACAGTGATTTTGTAGTCCAAGTTCAGTTATGCCGAAGTTGCAAGTAGACAAGTCAAAATGTTCGGTTGTTGGGTGTATTAACCCACACTATTCCTTACACCACCACCCCCCCACCCCCCGGCATCAGAACCTCTTCGAAGTGCTTGTTTCTCTGCCGGTAGATAATTGTATCGCTGCTATCAAACTACAAAAATGGCCGAATGGGGTGGAGTGGAACGCTCTGGAGGGGGTGTGAAATGTCTCATTCACATTTAAAGAAACCTTCAGTTATTTCTCCACTAACTCACCTGATGCCTGGAGTCAGTTGAGGTGGATGATCTGTTATCAGTTTGTTGACTTGTTCTCTGGAACATCGGATGATGGAAAGACGCTCAGTCAGGGCCTTTTTGAAGGTCATTGAGCCACCCATGGCTTTGCGTGTCCTGAAATGTGCAAGTAACACTGTTTTGTTTTTTGTTAAACATCTAAAAAAACAAACAAAAAAAACAACATTATTATAAAACAAATGTTCTGGACAACAATGCATAAAAACAGAAACAATCCACGTACATTTCAGTGACTGCATCCCCCACACCACAGAATTTGGCGAGTTCATCAATGCCTTCTTCTTTGATGACTGTGCTGTCTACATCAAAGCAGACGGCCTCAGCTCTCCTGAAGAGCTCCTTAGTCTGCGACAGCGTTGTCATCATGCTGGGAAAGGAAACAAAACAAAAAGATGCAGCATGCGAGCAGCCGGCAGCGTTTCAACGAGACATACAAGTCTGGTGACTCTCATGCAGATGAACACTGGGAAGCCATCTGTGAGAAAGTCTAATTGTCATCAGTAAGGTCCCGTGCTGCATTTGTTGGTTTAACGTGAGGTCTGTGTTTTGGCCAGCGGCTGCCTGATTGCACTGATGCATTAAGTCTTGTATAGAGAGGATGTCTTTCATCCAGTGGAGCAGCAAACGCATCTATTCACTGAAATACCTATGTGCAAATGTTTCTGCATCGACGGGGATCACCTCCCAGCCGATGTTCTGTGCCAAAAACGCGTTACATAAAGCAGAACGCTTACACAAACCATAGGAGAGGCCCGGGATGGACATCCTCTGCGCGTATTGCGTCACCCAGAGCATAACTACAGAGGACCAGCATAACCAACAACAAACGTGAAGACGCTCAAACTGGGCCAAACAACTCATATCTGTTGGTCTGATATAAAGTGCCATGAAAATGTCTGAATTGTCACGGCTGAATGTGAGGAATAACCGGGCTGTTACCTGTCCGGTGCAGCTGATTTGAGCGCTCATCAACTGCCAACCCCTGGAAACAACTCGAGAGACAACACCAAGCTGGCAAAAAAAAAAAAATTAGATAAAAATGTAAGAGCTGTCTCCTTATACTTACCAATGAGTGCAGCGCTGATAAGGCACGAACGGCAGCTTCAGCATAAAAGCCTACGGCTCTCGATGGGCTCACGGACGAGGAAGAGAAGCGCTGAATGTCGGACCAATCAGAGAGAAGCCGCTCAGGGACCGCCCACTACATCATTGGCTCGGTTCCATGACGACACCAGCGGCCAAATAGATGAGAAAAACAACCGGCATTAAACAAGTCACCTCATTTCCAAAACTGGGTTGAAAAAAAAACAACACAATACTTATACATATTTATAAATGCTCTTTTTGTGTTACTTTTATTTAACAAAACAGAAATTAATTATCAATTCAAAGAGAAAAACATTATTTTTATTCACTTATTGGGTAAATTTCACATTCATAAAGTAAAGATATCAAAATTTATGTTATAATTGAAATGAAGCTATACTTATACTAAAATATGAAAAAGAAAACAAGAAATGCTTGTTCCAACATGTCTGCACACCATCAATTTTACTTGGAATACCTCGAATGAGAAGGTTTGCATCTTCATTTTTCTTTATTTCTTTATCTATCTAATTTTTTCTATTTGTTTTTCTTTTTTCCCCCTTCTCTTATTTAGGATTATTTCTATTTCATTATTGTTCTCATGTACCTTTCCCTTAAGTTAAGAATTTATATTGTCTGACTGGTTGTATATTTTGTTCATACTGTGTTGTAATTTTGTGGAATAAAGATTTATAATAGATATTTTTTAAAAATCATGCTTATATGTCTGTGTTTTGCGGTTGCCAGGAGAATTGCATTTGTCAAACTGCATTGTGCGAAGTGTAAAGTTTGATGGTGTGGGGCTGTTTTTCAGAAGTTGGGCTCAGCCCCTTGAGTTCCAGTGAAAGGAACTCTTAATGCTTCAACATACCAGGACATTTTGGACAATTTCATGCTCCCAACTTTGTGGGAACAGTTTGGGGATGGCCCCTCCCTGTTCCAACATGACTGCACACCAGTGCACAAAACAACGTCCATAAAGACATGGATGAGCGAGTTTGGTGTGGAAGAACTTGACTGGCATGCAGAGTCCTGACCTCATATGAGCAAATGCTTTTGGCAGTATTAGTGTATGTAACAACCGCAAAGAGTAGCAAAGAGACCCAAAACAGATGAGAAACAACTAACTACCATAAAGAGAAAGAAAACAATATAAATGTACATAAAATGTACTTTAGTCTTAGTGAGTTTGGTCAAATTTGGTTAAAAAAAAAAAAGAACCAGCATGAGGTACCTATTTAGTAAGATTTGGATGTCTGCAACTGTGTCAAGTTTGTTTACCTGTTCTGAACTTCTTAACTCTGGACTCTGATAAGATGATAGATAGATAGATAGATAGATAGATAGATAGATAGATAGATAGATAGATAGATAGATAGATAGATAGATAGATAGATAGATAGATAGATAGATAGATAGATAGATAGATAGATAGATAGATAGATGTCATTATTGCAGAGGCAGATGTGCAAACAGTGCAGTGCAGTAATATACAGTAGTAAAGTGAGAGTGCCAAATATCAACATATGTAATGATGATTGTATGTTAACATCCCCCAAGTGAAGCATTAAAAAGTCTGATGGCTCTTGGAACAAATGATCTGTCAGTTGAACAGTTCTGCGAGCCTACCCCTCTGTTTCATTATACTGGTGTGTAATGGGTGACTGTCATTGTCCATGATTAAAAGCAGTTTGTCCAATGTCCTTCTCTCTGCCACTTTAGACAGAGAGTCCAGCTCTACTCCGATCACTGACCCAGCCCGCCTAACCAACTTATCCAGCCTAAGTGCATCTCTCTTCCTGATGCTGCCTCCCCAGCACACCACCGCATAGAAGAGAATACTGGCAACTATAGATTGGTAGAACATCTGCAATAGTTTTCTGCAAATGTTGAAGGACCCCAATCTCCTCAAGAAATAGAGCTAGCTCTGCCCCTTCCTGTACAGTGTGTCTGTGCACACCCACCAGTCCAGTTTGTCGTCCAGCTGCAGACCAAGGTACTTGTAGGTCCTCGACATCTCTATATCAATCCCCCAATAGAGCCTGGGTGTACGGAAGTCCACTAACATGTCCTTAGTCTTGGACGTGTTCAGCAGCAGTTGGTTCATTTGGCACCATTCCACAAAGTCATCCATCAGTCTCCTGCACTCATCCTCCTGTCCACTCCTAACATACTTGATGATGGCCGTGTCAATTTCTGCATATGACACATCTCAGAGTCTACTGGAAGTCAGATGTGTAAGCATGAACTTGAAAGGATAGAGGACAGTCCTCTGTGATGCACCAGTGTGATATATACCACACATATTATAATAAAACAAATAAATCTACGACTGAATAATTCAAACCAATAAAATAAAAATAAAAAAATCAAAATTATATAAACACAGGGCACAAATTATTACTGCATACCATCAAGTTATTTAATGTGTGCCCAGTATGCAGATTAAGTATCTTGTGTAGAAAACACGTTCCTGTGAAATTAAAAATTACTAAAGACAGATCACACAGAGAAGCAAAAGGACACTGTACTAAGCAAAACAGAAGGAAAACAACCATATTGGATCATGGGAAGCAAGAGGAGACACTAGAGAAACTGCTAACGAGGTGCGCAATTAAAAATAGACCTTAAACTGTATTAAATCAAATTAAAATGTTTCACAGTTTTGATAATAAGTCAGAGCCTTCAAAGAAAGCCCGCTGGGGTTCTTGTGCTGCAGTTAACACTCCCGTCCAGAAGGAGGAGCTGTTTCTGTTTTTACCCGCTACAAACTGGATGAAGAAGAAGAAGAAGAAGGAGCGGAGCAACGTGGTGTTCGTCAGGCTGGGAGTAGAAGCTGTAGCGGTCATGTAGAGGTCTGCACGGAGCTATATGAATGGAAAATGTCCTTATTAAAGGAACGAAAGTTAAATCTGAGGCTGCAGCATGATGCAGGTGATTTTTCTCATATTCAGATTTAAGGTATTTGGTGAATGGTAGTTTGAGGCCACGGAAACACGTGGTGCTCTTGGGAGCCTGTGTGACACACGTTCATTTGTCTATTTTTTTTTTTTCCCATAACACCAAAAGCATTTGTGTTAATTCGTATTTTGTCATCGTTGCACAGGATGATGGTGGAGGTGGTAATCTGTCCGGACTCTTCGTGCAGGAGGAGCTCCCGTCCTGAAACACGCAGATCTCCATGTGGATGAAGTGACCAGCAGACGGTCACACACTCTTATCATACTGCAAGGTATAAATGAAACGCCTCAGGTAGCTGCTTTCAGCTGCTCCCTTATTCTTCGCCACAGCGGTAATGCCGCGTGTTTGATGCCCTTCCTGAAACAGTCCCAAAGGTTTAGGAAATGTGCTGTATAAATAAAGTTGCCATTACCATTACACAACAACTTGTATTTTGAATGCATGGATGAATTCTGTTTTGCTCTTGACATAGTAAACACAGTCAGACACCATGCGACAGGATTGCTTTCACACACTGACTCAGCAGGATGAGAGTGCTTATTGTGTGCTTCATTCTTGTGTCAGAGTGAATACAGCAGCAGCGTACTTCCTTGAAGATGATTCTGGCTTACGAGGCTGCACCTGAATATTAACAGCCTGTTGTTGAGCACTGCTGTCTGTCCTGTTGGCTTGTTTCTTAGCTTAGATTCATCTCGTAGCTTCGGTTTCTGCTTTTTCTGTTTCAGCATGTCTAAACAATTGCATGAAAAAGTGCCGTACGACTGGACCTCCAGGCTGTGGAGAACATCCTGAAGATGGTAAAAAAATATATATATATTTTTTACACTTGTTAACACCAAAGCATGGCTGAATTCTGGTCCAGCTGCTCTGTGGTGGATACAGTCAGACACCATGCAACAGCCTCGCCTCATTTCCACGAAAACAGTGGATGAGTGGCTTCCTCAAGCTCATCCAGCTGTGTGGAAATGAGTACAAACATAAACTTGGCTGTTGCTGATGGTTTCATATTGATTTCTCTGTTTTTCTAAATTCTTCAGGATGAACATTTCCTGGGTGGGATTGTGGGACAACGGTCAAAACGCACTCAAATCTGTCTGGTGAAGTCAGTGTTTTATTATGCCAGGAAGTAAAACTTTTGACCTGTGATGGTTTTGTCAACGTGAATGCATCTTGCTCTTGAATAATAAATTTTTTTTTTGTCCATGCATGTTAGTGTTTTACTTCAGACTTGAAGATGTTGCAGAAAGACACAAAATACAGAGTTAAAGTAGCCTTCTGTTTGCAGGATGTGGGGTTTTACATGAAATTATTTTAATAAATACATTTGTAGCATACAAGTTAGTTTCATCACAATTTAAATATCCCTTGAGTTGTTGCCCCTGCAGTATATCCTGCATATTGATTAAATATCCAAACAGTCCTCAAACTAAGTACACAACACTGAGGTTTCACAATACAGAGTAACAACTTGCTCTATAATTGAACTCTGCTTTCCTCCTCACACTTTAGAATCTGTTTATATTTTGAACATTAGCGTATGAAGGCTCGGAAATGATTGTGTAGTGCTGAAAAGCAGTTTTTGCTAACGTTTGAGAGGGTGCATTCTCTTTAAAGGAGAACCCCTATGTTTTTATAGGACATACAGCTGAGGATGGGTTAAGTGCACTTTTAGAACAAAGCAAGAAAAATGTTAACAGTGGCATGGTTGAAAGTTTCTCATATATTTTAGTCCTTGGGGTAAATCAGTCCCACTGTAGGTAGCTATGGCTGCTTTTGAAAATGATTGCAAATTATGCATAAATTAGTTATATATTACCAGTTGATTTCTACAAAGTGCCCCCCAATGTAAAGCTCAGTAAGTCAGTCCTTACTGCTTATTACCAGATGTGCTGAACGGGCTCGTCTGCTTCAGCAGCGATCGACAGCAGGATGATTTTGGGAGTGTTCTCAAAAAGTGCTGCTCTGTTCTGAGTTTGGCCCTTCTTGACCCAGTGGCCATAGATCTTAAAGGCACAAGCATCTATGAGCTTGCGGATGGGCTTTATGGCGTATGGGTCGCTCTTGATCACCTCTTTAGTGATGGGCTTGGCACGGCGGTAATTGCAGTAGATCCTCATTGTGGCAAGAACAGTCAAGCAAATGACCTGATGGAGAAAGTTCAGGAAAGGTTAGCGTTTCTTTATAAAGTGTCAAAAAATATAGTGACTTTTCTTTTCAATCCTGAGGAATTAAAGCTGTAGTAAGCAGAAATTTAGAATATATAAAATTTGAAAATTAAAAGCCTCCTGCAGCTCTCCCCTCTCTGTTCTTATTCCATGCCACCAGAGGAGCAGACCAGTTATTTTCTTGCTGAAATATGCAAGGCCCTCCCCAAAAAAGACATTGTCTAGATGGGAGCATATGTTGCTCTAAAACCTGTATTTACACCAGACACCCCCCCCCTTCCATCAGAGATGCAGACTTTTGAACTGAGCACTCATAACAAGCCAGATGGTCTCTCTTCTCTTTAGTTTGAAAGATGTGACGTCCACAAATTCCAAAAAGAATTTCAAATTTCAATTCATCTGACCACAGAACAGTTTTCCACTCTGCCTCAGTCGATTTTAAATGAGCTTTAGCCGAGAGAAGACAGCATTGTTTCTGAATCATATTCACATGTGGTTTCTTCTTTGAATGATGGCGCTTTAACCTGCATCTGTGGCTGGCGCAGTGAGCTATGCTGACAGACAATGATTCTGGAGTCCATGCAGTGATTTCAGTGACGGAATCACGCCTGTTTTTAATGCAGGGCCATCGGAGGGCCGAAAGATCGCAGACAACAAAGATTTTTGACCTTGTCCCTTGTGCGCAGAGATTTCTCCAGATTCTCTGAATCTTTTGATGACTTCATGTACGGCACATTGTGAGGTATTCAGTCTTCACAGTTATACATTGAGGAAAATTATTCTGAAATTGTTCAATAGTTTGTAGGCACATTTTTCTGAGAAACTTTTCCCCTCTAAGATGCTCTTTTAATACCTAATCACGTTACTGACCTGCTACCAATTAAGCTAATTAGTTGAAAAAATGTTCCTCCAGCTGTTTCACGCCACTTACTTTTCCAACCTTTTTTTGTCCCATCTGAACTGTTGTGAGATGTGTTGCTGCCATCAAATTCAAAATGAGCTAATATTTCTCATGAAATACTAAAATGTCCCAGATTAAACATTTGCTATATTTTCTATGAATAAAATAGGAGTTCATGAGATTTGTAAGTAAGCATGCACATCTGTAGGAAGAGACTGATAAGCTTTTTAGTGATTTATGATTGAAAATGAGAATAATCATAGGTTTATATAATCCTGTGTATCTCACCTTGAAGCGCCTGAACGGGCTGAACTGTCGTACTTCGTCCACCACATACTGTGAAAAGAACGAGTGGTTCAGAGCATCTGTAGCCGTGAAACGCTGCTTTGGATCCACCACCAGCATCCGAGAGATCTGGAGGAACCGTTTCATTAGTCGCAGGGTTAAAACCTTAAAGCAACTTAAAATTTTGATGCAAGTTTTCATAAGCGATATAACGACTTATTAAATCAAGGTTGCAACAAACTGTGAGAAGCGGAAAAAGTAAGCCTACTAAATCTTTGACGGTGTCTGAGCGATCTTCCCATTCAGGAGAGGAGAAGTCGTAGCTCCCTGCCAAGATCATGCGTAGCATCAGCATCTGCTTCCTGTGCCAGAATGGTGGAGATCCTGCAAGCAGCGTGTACATGATGACACCTGAACTCCATCTGCAAAACCACGAGCCAGAAGAAATCAAGTTTATCAAGTCTGTTCACTGTACAGCGCATGCATAATCTAATCACCTGGAAAACATGTTAGCCAAGCCACACAATAGATAATGAGTCATTATTTTGTGAACAAGCTAATGAGATAATTATAAACACACTGTTGCGGTGCACAAGATCGCTTGTGATAACATGACAGTAGATCTGACATTTCTATAGATATTTTTTTTTTGTTAGTTGGTAACAGATTTTATGGTCACTCACATGTCCACAGCTGTACCATATCCTGGATGTTCTGCTTCCATAGAGCACTCAATGATCTCAGGAGCGAGGTAGCCAGGAGTCCCACAAACCTCTGCATTACAGACGCATCCAAACAGTAAGAGTTATTAAATGTTAAAAATGGAGCACATTCCCTGATCTTTGTCTATTAACTTAAGGCATAATAAATATTCTAGTGGAATCACTTATTGAAACCATTTTCAACAAAGTAACTGTTAGAAACCCTCACAAAAGGATGCTTTTTAAAGCAGATTACAAGGTGCAAACTTCTCCAAAACACCCGTCCCCTAAAAATTAAAGACTGAATTCATGAGTTTTTCCATCTGTGGGTGATGAAAATGAGTGAGCTATAAAAGTATTAAAAGAAATGTTTCTATTCAAGCAAATACAAAATCAAATTATGAATTAAGCTACTTATTTAAACATGCAAATACAATAGTGCAACCCTTACATATTGTTCATATTTCATATTGCCACAATATGGTCTGGGTCAGCAGGAGCTGGATAGGCTGGAGCCTATCCTAGCTGTCATAGGGTGAGAGGCAGGGTACACCCTGCACAGATAGGGTACGCCGTACGGGGAGAACATGCAAACTCCACGTTCATTATAATTAATACTTAGAGCACAAAACTTGGTCTTGCAAACTAATCTGTGCATTCAGAGTTGTGATAAGAAACCTTGCGCCCAGGTGCCTTTATAATCTCGTCTTACTGACCACTTAAAGCGGTTTTAACAAGTCACATTTTAACCACACATTCATACAGCACTTTATTCTGTACACTTCAAGCACTTTATTTCCCTCACATCCATGCCCAATTTTGAATCACCAGTTAACCTAACCTATCCTAAACCAGCGTCTTTGGACTGTGAGAGGAAGCTGGAATACCCAGAGGCATCCCATACAGGCACACATACAAATTCCACTCTACCACTGTGCAGCCCTATTACAGCTGTTGTGTCTGTCTCCTTATGTGCACTATATGATCACTGCTATACTGTTTTACTATTTCACTGTTTGGAGATTCCCCCATGAGCCTTTGAAGACCAGCAGGTGCCTGTCTCTGCAGACATTTCTCTGAACTCCCATGAAGTGTCCCATAAAAAATACCCACAGGCATGACATGTACAGTTTCATGATTTCCTGAAACCACCATTTTTTCTTAATTTTTTTTCCCCCTTGATTTGACCCACACTGCTGGATCCAAAACCCACTGAACAGATACAGGTCACATTTGATGCAAACAGTATGTAAGGGTTAAATACTTACTTTCCACAATTTCAGCTAATTTCTCTCTAACTGTAAAAATAACATACAGTGGATTAAAGGGAAAAAAAACAACAAAGTGTCTTAGGGAGGTGTCTGACCATCATATCCACTGAGAACAGCTTCAGTGCATTTCTACCGGAGAGATGAAACAAACTCAATTTAATTCTATGTGATTCAAGTTTATTTATATATAAAAAGCTATATTTAACTTAGATTTTTTGGTGGGATGTCAAATCCAACCCTCCGATGGTTGATGATTTTGGTTTCCACAAACATAATTTTGTTTTTACAAAATGAGTGTATGTCAATAAAGATTTACAACATGAATATTTAATTTATTAAGCTGCAGTGTGTGACTTAAGTGTTCCCTTAATTTATTTTAGTAGAATAGCTCCAGTTCCCAGCAACAGTCACCTCGAAGTGCTTTATACTGCAAGGTAAAGACCCTGAAACATTAGAGCGATAACCCAAACAGCCAGACAATCCACTGTGTGAGTGCGCACTTTGAGACAGCGTGAAGGAAAAACTCCTGTTACCACCACTTTACCTTTACTCCATTTACCACAACCGCTTAGGCAGGTGAGACTACTATCAAACTAACTTATGGTGTATTTTTTCAAAAGGCATTCCCTCATTTGGGGTTTTAAAGATAGTGGTAAAGAGGAGTGTCAAGCCTATTGGTTCAAAATTTGTGCTGTTTAGACCTCCTGCTGGGGCTTAGACACATGAAAAAATATGAGTTCTCTATGGAAAATACAGAAAGCTGCTGATGCTATTGGCCTGCTCGTCATTCAATTATATTTCAACTTGGATGTGGGGGAGTGGAGCGTTAACTTTTTGGGTTCTGAAGGCAGGCATGGAAGAAAAGTGAGAACCTCTGTTTATAGTTTACGGTTCTCATCATTTTTATACTCATCAGCACTGTGCATGGAGAAAACATCAACCTCGAAGAAACCACTGCACTGCATCCAGGTACTCCGGTTTCCTCCCACAGTCCAAAGACATGCACTTAGTGGGGTTAGGTTAATTGGTGATTCTAAATTGCCCATAGGTGTGAATGTGAGTGTTAATAGTCCAGTGTCTGTTTTCCGTATTAGTCCTGTGACAGGCTGGTGACCTGTACAGGGTGTACCCTGCATCTCACCCTATGACAGCTGGGATAGTCTCCAGCCTTTGACATTAATTGAGCGCCTTTAGATTAAGTGCTGCTGAGTAACTGCTCAAGGAATCCATTACATATTTACAGACTGAACAAAATTATCCAATGATGTACAGTTCTATTAGATGCCTGCCATTTCACACTGCTAATGATATGATGCTTTCTGAGAAGTCTATTTGAAAGGTCAGTGTACTGTGAGTGTCTGCAACTGCAGCAAATAGATCAGAGTGTCCTGTTTCTTAACCTTTGTAAGAGCAGTTAAGAGAGCAGGGAGCAGTTGTGCAACCAGACCCAGATTCTCCGCTCACCACCAACAGCTGATGTACTGACGAGTGCACTGCAGGCTGTAAACAGTAACTTTAATAGCTACTCAATGGCACTCAGAAATCATGCATTGGTGTATAATTGTCAGTTAATCTGCTTTGAATATTTTGGGATTTTTCATCAAAGTATGTGATTACAGTCCCTCTTGAACCACAAGGAGATCATTTTTTCTCCTTAGATTCCTGAACTACTGACACACATTTGCAGTGATGGAAGCTTTCACTGACCTTTGAGTGTCTGTTCTGGCCGAATCTGCACAGCGAAACCAAAGTCAGTGAGTTTGATATTCATATAGTCGTCTAAAAGAATGTTCTCGGGCTTCAGGTCCCGATGAACGATGTTCTGGGCGTGGAGAAAGTGGACCACCTCCAATAAAGAACGCATGATCTTCCTAAAGTCAACACATACCAAACTCTAAAAGAGTCTTTTTTAATAGTTAGCATAATTTATCACTTAAAAAATAAATAAATAACATGCTTACTGACCGTGTTTCCTTCTCACTCAGAGTAACTTTCTCTGTGAGGTAGTCAAAAAGTTCACCCCTCTTCATTCTGGGAGAAAGAAAATAAAAATTTTGGTTGAATTACGCATGAATATCTGTTCAGAAATCAGCCATGTGAAACACTTACAGGTCAAAAACCAGGAAGAAGAAGGCCTTGGACTCATAGCAGTCTTTGAGCTGAACTGGAGAAGAGAATTTATTTGATATTTGTTGAGTTGAAATAAGTTAGTAGAACCAACTTTAAACATGCTCATGTTTTTCCAGGAAATTAATTGGTAAATAAAGCAGCACACTTTCACAAAGTATACTTTTGGGGGAACATGCGTACTGATGTTGTCCTGTCCGCAGACTTTCTTCAGGATGTCGATCTCCTTCACTGTCGCCTCTCTGATCTCTTCGATCTCCTGTGGCGTCATCTTGTCGGAGGGGGTGATGTCGATGATTTTCACTGCATACTCCTGAGACGTCTGCTTGTCGACGCAGCGACGCACCACACTGCTCACTCCCCTGAAGACGAGAAAAACACATCATCTGCCTTCTTTACTGTACCTACAGATCTGCTGATTTTGGTTTCCTTGTGATAACTGCTGGATGTTCTGTGATAGTCAAAGACTCTATTTCACCATGAATCATGTGTTCAAAACGCTTCTCTTTATGGTAGGAAGTCAAAGTGACATGGTCAGGCTAAAGGCATTGTGTGTTGTTACCATCTTATCAGTCTGACGGGCCAAGTGAAAACATTGAAGAATGTGCTTGTCATGAAAAATGTCTCCTTTATCATTAACATCCAGGAAAGCAGACAAAAAACATCAAGTAAGCACACTGTAAACTTTACTGCTGAACTTAAATTCAGAGGGTGATTTATGAATTAATGACAGAAACTTCAGGGTGACTGCTGTAAAGAAACTCAAATGGCTTTTCTCTGAATGGCACAATGGAAATTACTAGAAGAAGGATGCATTGTCCACATCCGGTGACCTCCTGACATGCCAGTGGGAAAAGGGGTTGAACTTATGTAATCTGTCAACCTGACAGCCAACACTAAGCCCTTGTCTGAAGCATGCTGAAGTTAATAAATGCTGCCTCTATGGATAATGTGGCTTACATAACAGCACCACCCTCTGACAGCTGGTGGGGAATGTCAATGAGCTGGCTCTGGCTCAGGTCACATTTCTCAGGGACTTGTGGGAAACTTTAAGGAAGCTGTTATGCTTGTTCTGTTCAGGGAATGATAGCTGTTTGAAATTAGGTCTCAATTAACCTCTACTGGTGTGTTGTGATGTTAAATGACTCTCTAGTAACTAATTGCAAGTAGATATTTTACCAGTGATTAAACATGTTTTTTTTCCTGTCTTGTTACCCTTTAAAGTAACAGTGTGTAAACTTTGAAAGAAGAGATTAGCTCAGTTCTGATCAGGGGTTTAGCTTATTTCATGGTCCAGTGTGATCAGTATCTCATTATTATTATCTTTATCCTGCAAGTGTCACATGTATTATTGTAGGCTCTTTACCCACAATACAAAGTACCTTGAGGCAACTGTTTGATGTGATTTGGCGCTATATAATTAAAATTGAACTGAATTGAACATGTAGCTACATGTAGGTCCACCAAATGTAACTAGTTTACATAGATGATCTTTCTAATCTTTAAGAAGTAAAACTATCCAATATGTTAGTTTAATTTTGAGTCTCTGGTTCAGCTTGGTTGGATGAACCTCTGCTCAAGGTCACGTTATAATGAGGGTTTCGTGAACATACCTTCCCAGAATCTCCTTGGGATCATACTTGTCGTAGAACTCCTTGGCTCCCACCCAGTCAGGGATCTCCTCCTCCTTGGTCATGTTGCCAGCTCACCACTAATGGCAGAGAAGTGTCTCCTCTTACAGCTCACTGCAGGCTGCAGGCAGAGCACGGGTTCAAAACAGCAACAGTTTCACTAAACCTGCTTTAGGCCTTTTGTACGCCTAATTATACTGAAACTGTTTCCAAGCTGTTTTGATGTCTGCAATCTGATTTAAAATTGACTACATTAAGTATTTAGTGACAGAAGTGGAGACACAACAAGTTAATGGAATTTGAAAAAAAAACAACAACAACAAAACAAACAATGTAACTAAGATATATTTCCATTGGACCTCCCTGCTGTGTTCTTGGTCCACCACCACCATGCTGCCCCATTTAAAAAATCCCGGCAAGCCCCAGGTCTCCAGTTCATTACTTAATTTAAAACTACATTCTGCTGTTTCAATGAGACAAAATTCAAATATCTGCTAATTTGGATGCACTTTCAGCACACACACACAAAAAAAATCTGAACAAAATGTTTAAAATTACAGGAGCTTTTATGTGCGTTTTGGGCTTTTCTCGCTTCAGAAACGCTCATTTTGGCCATTTCAAGGATAACTTCACAAACTTCAATCAAACTGCTTCCAAACATGTTTCTAAATGATTCTCCTTCAATCTCATATGATTTCCAAGCAGAACCCCGTGTTTCACCACGATCCTGCAAGCACAGGAGCTTTTATGTGCGTTTTGAGCGTTTCTCGCTGAGAAACGCTGATTTTGGCCATTTCAAGGATAACTTCACAAACTTCAATCAAACTAGCTTCCAAACATGTTTCTAAATGATTCTCCTTCAATCTCATATGATTTCCAAGCAGAACCCCGTGTTTCACCACGATCCTGCAAGCACAGGAGCTTTTATGTGCGTTTTGAGCGTTTCTCGCTCAGAAATCTTTTTGTGCTTTGTAGGTTTAGTTGTTGTTTATAGTTAATCCCTTGAGTTTCAGTTTTCCTGCCCTCCTGTGTTCCCTTTATCATGTTAAGTCCTCTCCACTGTGTTAGATATTCCCTTGTTTAGTCACTTCCTGTTTTATTTTGATAATCTCATGTCTTGTGTGCATGGAATTTAGTTTTGCTTTCCTGTCACATTGTCTTTGATTAGTTTCAGCTGTATCTTGTAACCCTGGTGTTTCCCATCTCCCAGTTGTTTTGGTTTCTGCTATAATCTACCATTTGGAATTTTGGCTTCACCTAAATAAAGTTTCATCTTTGTTCATGAACTCACTTTTCACGTCTGCATTTTTGGGGTCTGCTGCCGCACACTACATGAAACAAGTAACTACCTAGTAACCTGCTATTTTCAGCTCCTGCCTCCACCTCTGCTACCCACCCATTATTTGGGTCTTCTAAAACTACATCATGACAGTAACAAACTAATAAAATAGTAGAATTTTGCTCAACATAACAGGAGCACAGCAATAATTTCTGCCAGATAATTTCATTAAAAGGTTCCAAAATGCACCAGCACCACAAATATGGTGGGGAGTTCCAGATCAGTGACTGGAATTAAGCTTACCAATCAGCAAAAATGTGGCTGTTGAAAGCATTGTCTAAAACAGAAAAGTGAGTCATAGTTTGTTCCTTAGACTGTGTTAAAGGTTGTATGGCTCCTTCTAAACACTCCTTCTTGTTTACTTAATGATATATGCAAACAAAAGAGCCAAACAATATTTTCTGCCAAGTTTTGACCCAAACTTGAGCTGACCACTCCTCCACTCCAGTCCTCTCAGTTAAAAACCAATGAAGCCACAGTCTGGGTGCCACTAGACAGAAGCATCACTCACATGAATAACAACAAAGCCCTCCACCCCCTCAAACCCAAAGGATTTCGAAGGATGAGTCTCTGTTTTGTTACACCCCCCCCACCCCCCAACCCATATCAAGGGCTGTCAAAAAATTAGTTCCACCTCAGTTCATTTACCCTCTTCCTCTTCTTCCCACCCCCTACCCCGTGCCCGCCTCTTTCCCCTGCTCCGTGCGATAGCCGATCACTCATGGATAAATAGTGTGAATATGTGCCAGCGAGTAATGAGGGACCGACTGAGCTCCACCACACTGCCAAGAAGTAGCTGAGCGAGAGAGGGAAGGTGATGGAAAAGAGGGAGGAAGTAGAAGGACTGGGGGTGGAGGGGTGGGTGACAAGAACCTTGACAGTTAATTATCTGGGGAATATGGCAATCAGAGCAGCAATGAGTGTTTCTGAGCGTCTTTCTGTTATTTGGTCCTTGGGGACATGTCGTCGAATTCAGTCGACAGACAATCTGCTGAAGGCCTCTCAGCTCCTCTCTGCTCAGCTGTGTCCACTGCCAATCTATTCTGCTTTCTCTGATTATTCACCTTGACAGAAATGTCACTCCTGTTGCCCGGAGTCAGGCTCTTACACAAATAGTTCAGTTTTTTTCTTTCTTTCTTTTTTTTTTAAATATCTGTACACATGTTAGGATTACATAATTGCATGTGTTGCTTAATTTATGCACCCAAGACACCCCCCCCCCCGCAAAAAACAAACAAACACCCAAAGCAAACAAACAAACGACCAATCTACTAGTCTGATGACACAACAGATTTTGTTGCTTTTGTGTGTTTTTCACATGGATGCGGGTTGTGCTGTGCTTCAGTTTTCTAACTGCACTTTGATGCAGTGAAGGTGAAGGGGATCTGTTTCTGTGAGGTTCTCGACACTGAGCTGACTTTTAAAAGCACAGATTCCTTTTTCAATGAAGTGATTTAACAGTTTTGATTACCAAATCAATAAATAATTTGTATCTAGCTGACTGCTGGCTGGACTCATTTTCTTTTACTTTTTTAAACGTAATCGATGTGTAGAACTTTTCATGGATTCACTGCATGTGTGCAAACATTATAAATTACAGTGAAATAACCCCGAACAGATACCACTGCAGGCTGTTTTGTTACGGACACGGTAACTTCCTTCTTCATCCTGCCAATCTGTCGAACCTCGAGCACCATCAGTGTAACGGTGTTGGTCTCTAAAGGGTTTTGAAACACTGCAGCTTCTAAATAGGTGTTTAGCAAGTTGCTAAGTCTTGATGGCACTGCACAATTAGCAAAGGCGACATGAGATAAAGTGTGATGATCAACAACAAGTGACTGTTAAACCCCAAACTGAAACTCTAGGTACTTTTTGCCTTCAAGAAAGAAAGAAACAAAAGCCCAGCTATTACACAGATCCCAAGATTAAAAACTGAATACCTCCACAACAAACACAGAACCAGAGTCAAACATGTGGGAGCAGCCTGAGCTTTGAGATGCAGCGTTTTTGTTTTTCTTTTCTTTCTTTCGTTCTTTTAAACTAGCAGCGTTGGTTTTGTAGTTTCGTGTGCGAACGTGTGAATAAGTTCTCCTGCTGGTCTTTTTTGTTTGGTCAGTTTGGGTGTTTTAAGATGTCCAATTATGGTTAATTTATTGCAATATTGTGAGCTTAGTTTTGTTCATTTGCTTTTTTATGGACAAAGAACTTTATAAATGAACTTGTTTTTTTGTTTTCCTCTCGGGTCATTACGTGTCCACACCAAGAACTACACTTCCACAGATGCTGTTTGTTTTTTGGGCTAAATTGGGTTGGCCAGTCAAATCTGGGTGAAAGGTGGAAAATCAGTTTTCAGACTATTACAAAGACTTGAATGCAACCTAATTTCTACTCTGGATTCATTATTATCATATTGACCATTGATTTGAGGTCTAAAAAAACTCTACTTATGGTGCATAACCATCAAGGCTAAAACTGGGTTACATTTGATTGACAGATTTTAGCAGATGTCTAACTCACAGCATTGCTGCAAAGCATTTTATTTAATGTGATATTTGATTGACATTTTATTTGGTTGTGATCAGATCAGATAGTCACACAACACTACACCTACTCCAGCTGTAATCTACATAAATGTATGTGCATAAATGAACACATTATTCGCCCTTGCTTGATGAGTGCAGTGAAAAGGTTTTTGGTTCAGACTTGCTGGCTGTCTGAGGAGCAGGAATCTTCCTTTACTTTTCAGCCCAGTTCAGACAGAAATGGATGGCTTTTCTTCAGTCTTGGAAAACTGCTTTTCATTTTTCACATTTTCATCAAATCACTCTTTAAAACTACTTTTGTTGTTGTTGGAATCACAAGAACCTGTGACTCCTTTTGCCTCGTCTTGGTCCCTCAAAGTACGCCACATCTTCATACCTCAGTCTTGTTATGTTTTGGACCGCTTGAATCTTTTAACACATTCTTTGTTTCTCTGCTTGCAGTTTGATGCACAATTTTCCTGACTGTTAATATTTTGCTGTAATGGTATTTTTTTCTTTGATTATCCAATGAAAATCCTGGATCATGTTACCAAAGGCATGCAGTGAGGGCAGCCCAGATTGATAATTAGGCTGCTCTGATTCAGTCTGATGCTTGCTGCAGGCCTGGCTGCTTTTCCCAAGGATCGCCTCCGGTCACAGCCCTTCATTTGCCTTTTGGTTTACAGCATTGCACACACAGACACATACACAAACAATGGCCTCTCTACCAATGACTGACCCTGACTCACCAAACAGTCCTAGAGAGAGAGAGGGAGAGATGTGCCCAGGACAGCAGTTTGTAGAGGTCAAACTTCCTGGTGCAATATAAGGAAAGTTTTGACACAAATAAGCACAGAACAATCCCCAACTGTCCACCCACACATCTGAAGCTCATATACCTTCCAGCTGTAAATACCAACAATCACAGCATAACTCCTATCAGGCTGGATTGGCAGGGGAGGGAGGGCAGATGGATTTGTGTGCTTTTTCACTGAAAGTCGTAGAAACAAATTTCCTACTTATTCTTTCCATTTTTTTTATACCTCAATCATGCAATTGTTATGTTTTTTTTCTTGTTAGATTCTTGTTTAGAATGCTCCACACAAAATGGCCCCATCTGCATGTCATCTAAACTGTTTCTGAGGTTCTAATTAGAGGATTTTTTGCAGCCATAATACTCTCCAGTCTTTACAATTAAAGAACCCGGAGACGACTGTGAGATGGTGTGACTTGCTGCTACAATTCAATTCAATTCAATTCAATTCAATTCAATTCAATTCAATTCAATTCAATTCAATTCAATTCAATTCAATTCAATTCAATTCAATTCAATTCAATTCAATTCAATTCAATTCAATTCAATTCAATTCAATTCAATTCAATTCAATTCAATTCAATTCAATTCAATTCAATTCAATTCAATTCAATTCAATTCAATTCAATTCAATTCATATATCGCCAAATAGATAAAAATATGAATTGAGCTGATGAACTGACCGTATATGTATGTGTGTGTATAGCACACTGCTCAAAAAA
>JAMQGT020012912.1:0-106770 GCA_024447675.2 Pterophyllum scalare | reverse complement strand
CCTTTGACGGTCAAAGGACGCTAAGGATGAGTGTGTGGGCAAGTGCATGTGGGCATACATGAGCATATATACATGGATGTGTTTCCCCACAGGCACGGAGTAATAGTAAATGATTAAACAAGGCACAGGAAGAGTCACCTTTTGAGAACGGAGCGCGAGCACGTCAGAGAGTGCGGCCTTGAAACCAGATCAAAGCGCTGAGCCGAGCCATAGTAGATGATGGAATTTAATCATGTCTGCTGCTTAACACTCTCTCCTTCTTTATTGCCCTCTCTCTTTTATGGCTTTTAAAATGCAACTGCTATTTTCCATTAATTTTAATTCTCCACTCTGTCAAATTTTTTCCATCATCGCAACATTCTTACTTTCTAGATCCAAGTCACTGGCGTAAGTTACTGAAGTACAGTGACAAAAAAAAAAAAGAAAGAAAAAACCATCAGCATAATTACTTTATTAGAGCAGACTGATGTCAGAACAGCCAGTCATGTTTCATGTCACATCACTGCCTTAGTTAGTGTCCGCTATTTGCCTTCTGGCCTTGAAGGAGGCTTTTGATGCTGAGCGCTGTTAATTTTCTCTCTCTGAGAACAAGTTCTGCCTCTCACTCCACAAACGATCCCCTTCTAATTAAAAGAATTTTTTTTAATGATAGCACTTAAAGAGCATTCCTTAAGCCATTAATCACCTACATATCCTATAGATCTGGGTAGCAAAAAGCAGAACATTTAGTCGTGGCAAAAACACAACAGTTTGCTTCATTATCAGCAAGACTACTTGCATCAATATCTATCCATAATTGTTGCACTTAACGCAGCAGCCCATTAATCATTGATACATCTGTAGGGTATACTGAAATCTGAGTCAGCAATAAAGACACAGCAGACAGGTCCATAAAAGCAGTTTGGTAAAAACTGTTAGAGAAGATGGGAGACACCCTGAAACACTTTGCTCAGAGCCTGAATTGGTGGTCTCAAGCCAACAGAAATGTGGCGCTGATGAATAACAGGTTTCTGAAGGTAGGTATCTATCAAGGATAACCACGCCAAGTGCCACTGCTTTAAAGTTAGAGCATGTCTGCTTATGACTTGCTCACATATCATCTTAGCCACCCATGAGTTCTCTAATGGATTCTCTGTCCCTGTCATCTTGGTCGCTCTGTCTCTTTTACCCTTTTTTTTCCCCATTTAACCACTCTGAAGTGAATCACTACTTTCTCCACCTTTCTTTTTGTTCTAGTTGTTGTCTCACTCCTTTTTTTTAATTCCTTATTCCTGTCTCTCAACCATCACAGTCTTCCCTCTTCAGCAGACTATCCGTCTCGCCCCTTTTTACCTTCTCTGCTTCACAACTTCAGTTCAGCTTCCGTGTACCCAGCTTGAGCCCATTCGGCAGTAATGAGTGCAGCTTAAGGTGGGGCTGGCCTGAGGTGAGCTAGAGAGAGGCAGGGAGGTTAATGAGGAGAGGAACCTCGCTTTTTGCCTGAGGTGTAAAAAGGGAGTAAGTGGATGAATGAAGAACAGAGAGAGCAAGGCCGGGGACACAGGCAAACAGACAGATAGTTCTAACATTTACAGTAATGAATTTAGCAGATGCACAAATGCACTCCTGACTCTGAGTATGACCAAAGTCAAGCAAGACTGGCAGTGGGTCGTGTGCAAAACAAGAACTACATTTATGCTTAAATTAATATTTGCTTTTAGGACATGTGAGTGTGTGCATACTCTTTTAGGGTCTTAATGACTCATAAATCACTGGTGATTATTATCACAGTGTTTATAATTTCAGTATATAAACAATTAAGTCACAGATGTATTATCTGTTAATTGCCTCTCCAAGGTTCCCATGGTTAAAAACAAAAAAGAAGCAAAAATCTAACAATGATGCACAGTGTCAGACACACAAGGCAACCCACACAGACCAGCATCTCTGCCAAGAGGAGGTGAGAGAATAATGGTACTGTAGATATTCTCATTCATCTTAAAGATCACTGGGGACAGATATTAGCATGGCTTTAATGAAGAGAGGAAATGGATTATGAATAAAAGAGAATAAATAAACAGAAGACTTAATAAATGATGATAGTGTTATTGATAATGCATTTAGCAAGTACAAATTAGCCTACTAAGAACACCAAATTAACCTAAAGATGAACTTCTCCACTGACTTCTAGGTTACAGTCATTTCGCTACCATCCTTCCATCACTCCCTCCTTACTCCCAGGCTACTCTCATCACTATTTCTTTTGTTTCACTCACAAATCAATCTACCCCAATTTGTGCAGAATTGATTTCACCATCTCGTATCGTTGACACAATTCTGCAATCTGCTCTCACCAGCTCATTCAGTCCATTTGCTCTATATGTTTCAGTCTTTTTTTTTTTTTTTTACTCTTCTATCTCATTCTCCACCTACCCTGCTGTTTCCACTGCAACTCATTACATATGTGGTTCCTTTGCTATGTCTTCTTACTTGGTAACCTCCACAGAGTTCTGGAACAATGTCTTGACTGGATGCGGCTGGCATTGCCAAGTATTCTGTGCTGCAGGACTGGTGCTATGCGTGCAATATGCTGGCCGCCATTAGTTCATTATCATCAGTGTTGATGTGGCTATTGTACGGTTTTGCAAGAACGATTACCAGTGAGAATGTTTGTGTACAGTAGACTAAGTACAGTACAGTGAGAATAAGAGATGCTTGGGTGAAGAGAGAGAGGGAATCCATCATTTGCCAAGCCTTTAGCAGCAACACATGGAGCAAGTTTTCAAAGCAGAAGGAAAAATTGCCAAACATGTAAGTACCATATTGACTTCTGTTCATAGCTTAATAAAAAATCCAGCATTCTTCTCAGAAGCAATATGTAGCTGTGTTTGGTTGGCTTTCAAAATAATGAGTGCCTGAATCTTAAAAAGATCTCCTGCCTCTGTTTAAACCGACTGAAGAGGTGATTTCTGACACTGAAAAATACATGCATCTGTGACAGTCAGACTTGTAAAAATGCACTGAATGATGAATGAAGCCCTTAAACCTACAGCACAAAAGCACGCTAAACATGCAAGTTGTTTTGTGGCATTAACTTCAGTGCCGCCTCATAGTACAACAAATGTTTTTACAAAAACCAGCGAAGGCAGGTATCGATTCTTTCAGCTTAACCCCCAAACTATTTTGAAGAAGCAGCTAAATGGCCTTGCACACGACTGGGTTGCGTTTTTATTCTTCTCTTTGATAGTTGTGTCTCAGCTGTTCAGCCGTTGCTTGGAAACACTTTTTGCCTGAAGAAGTACTGCAGTGTGGGATGCGTGATTGATGGGGAAGATGAAAGAGAATTGATAAGCAGGTTTCAACTGACAAACAGGAATGTATACAAAAGTATATACACTCATCATCACTATAAACTTCTCATCAGTGTGTAGGCTTGCTGAAATTCTAAAAGAAGCTAAAGTCAGCTGTTTGTGCGGTTCAATCAGACAAGCGTTTACTGCTAGATTTATTCATTTCCCCTCAAAACTCAGCAACATCCCCACACAGTGACAGTCTCCAATGTATTAACGCCGACCTATAATCAATCTGTGCCACACTGTATTTTCTCAGAATGTTTCTGCTGTGTTTGTAATGTTCACAAAGAAGAAAAAAAATGGAGAGGACAAGAGGAAAAAAAAAGAAAAAAAGAGTTGGAATTGTGAGATGAGGGAAGATATAGCAAGTTACAGCAACGCAATCATTTCTGTGCAAGTTGAAGTATTAAGGGTTTCAACATGACTTTGATATGCCTGCAGTGCATTAAAGTCTATCCAGAAACAGATTCAGCACTCTTGTTACTGAACTAGTTGGCTTTTAAAACCAATTAATATACAGAATTGAATATGTTAAGTGGAATGAAATGTGCCATTAAATGTTTGATTGTTTATGGTGCTGCCATTTATTTCTTGGCTGTGCTTTAACCCATTTACCATGGTCTATCACTGCACATTTAAATGGTCATATACCAGATATGCTATACTGTTAATGCCACTGTTCTGGCACATTTGCTTTGTGCTTGGACTGATTCCCAGTGAAATCATTAATCAAAGTAGGACTGTCATCAACATCGCTCCTTGATTATCACACACTACCATAATTAATGTATTGATTGTAGACACTGCCAAGCTTGTCTGCAATTTCTGTAAAAGAGTTACAGGTTTGTCCTTCCCCTCTGCCCTGCTTACAGGTCACATATACCCCTCATTTCACCCATTAATTAAACACATTCTACCCTTCCAAAACATGATTGAACATTTGTCAATTTGAATCGAACACCTCAGTGGTGATGTGGTATCTGTCCTGGCTCTGAGATGGTGCCAATCAATGATGCATCACCGGCTTCTCAACTTGTCCATCCCCGTTGCTCTGCATTTCAATCACCCAGCTGATATCCATCTATCTCTCAGCCCCTCCAGCTTTCTCTTCCATCTCTTTTGACCTCCTTCAAAATCTCTTTGCTGGATGCACATTGATCAAATTTAACCAGATGTTGTGTCTAAGTTTTGGGTGTTATTTTTAAACTGTAATGTTCTTACTGAAATGATACAGGACAGTTTGGAGTGAAAATGAATGCTAAGACTGGATACTTTGTCTTGTTTGATAGAGTTGTCATGACAGGCCAGCAGCTGTTGTTATAATGTCGTTCACTGAAATTTCTGAAACTAACAGATTTGCAACTCAGTGAGAATCTCATTATCATGCATTTGCAAAATAGCATCACCTTTTGTATGATCTATTTTGGCATTGAGACCATGGCAGCATGCCACCTGTTAGAAGGCCACCTTCTCTGGAAATCATTTTTTATGAGACAAAATTATTGAACAAAGGGATAATGGAGGTGATACCATTACATTTGTCTTACTGAGATCAAAAGCAATACTGTCTGTCACCCAGCTCCGAGTATAAATCTGTAAAAATGCATCCAAATATCTAATTTCATTTTCTAAATTAGATGAGCACATGTGGCTCTTAGGATGGCTATATTGGTTGGTTGACTCAGACTGAAAACAGCAACTGTTGAATGGACTGATATGAGACTAAAAAGTTATCCTTTTTTTCCTCCATAGTCGAGTGCGAAAGGTGGGACACACCTTAAATAGGGCTAACACTGAAAACAGACACTCACCCACCCACCCACACATTAATACCTGCAAATCAATTTAGAACTATATTTTGCTAAAAAAAAAAAAGTTAAAGGAATGCTTTTAAATCGGAGTATAGCATCAAGTCAGTTAAACCTTCTCTTGTCAGTTTAGTAGCAGAGAGGGCTGTTAATCGGTTTCAGCTGCTTTGGTGTTAACAAAATTAACAACAGGTGCACTGGAGGGGCAACAATGAAACAACCCCCAAAAGAGAAATGGATTTACAGGTGGAGGCCACTGACATATTTCCCTCCTCATTTTTTTTCTGCTTTTTCACTAGTTTTGCATTTGGCTAAGGTTAGTGTCACTACTGATAGCATGAGGTGATACCTGGCCTCTACAGAGGTTACACATGTAGTCAAACTCCTCCAGGGTGACACACCATTATGTTTATACACCACTCTGCCTTTAATCATTAGTTATTATTAATCTCAGACTCTTCCACTGCACGTTTTTTGTCCTGTCTCCCTCCACTCACGGCAGATGGCTTCCCCTCCCTGAGCATGGTTCTGCCAGAGGTTTCTTCCTGTTAAAAGGGAGTTTTTCCTTCCCACTGTCGCCAAGTGCTTATTCATAAGGGGTCATTTTGATTCCAAGAGACAGGCAGGTACTCTCGGAGAGCTGGACAGGGCTGTAGAAGGTCCTTAATCCACCAGCAGGACTGACATCTTCTCCTTTGTGCAAGGAGGAACAGGATGAGCAGTCGAGCAGGCCACTGGTGCGAATGTCTCTGACTAAACAATCAGAAACAGACTTCATGAGGGTGGTCTGAGGGCCTGACATCCTCTAGTGGACCCTGCGCTCACTGCTCAGCACTGTGGAGTTTTACCGTAGAATAACAGAACTGACTGGTCCATCACTGGCACCCTGTTCTTTTCACAGATGAGCGCAAGTTCACCCTGAGCAGATGTGAAAGTGTCTGGAAAAGCCGTGGAGAACATTGTGCTGCTTGAAATGTTGTTCAGCTTGACTGGTTTGTTAGTCAGTCAGTTAGGGTCTGGGGAGGCATATCCACGGAGGGATGTACCGACCTCTGCATGCTAGGTAACGGGACCCTGACTGCCATTTGTTATAGGGATGAATTACTTGGACCCTATGATGGTGCAGTGGGTCCTGGGTTTCTCCTCATGTGCTGAGAGTATGTAGGCATTTCCTGGAGGATGAAGGAACAAATACCACTGAGTGGCCCCATGCTTGCCTGACCTAAATCCAATAGAACACCTCTGGGACATTATCTTTTGGTCAGGTTGTCTGTCTCTCTTGAGCTTCAAAAAAGAGTGACTGGACTTCTTTTCTTTGAATTCAGCCCTCTGTAGGTTGATAATTTTCATTTCCATCAAACTATGTGGCATCCTTTCATTCCTAACACTTGACTCAGTCCATACCAGTATAGATATCACCATTTTTTTCCATCATTGAAATCTGGTGTCTTTTCTAAGTGTTCCTTTAATATTTTGAGCAGTATATTTTAACCTAACAAGCATGTGTTTGGACTGTGGGAGGAAGAGTGTTTATTGGAGTAGTCACAAAACACCAACAATAATAATAATAATAATAATAATAATAATAATAAAAAGCAGAATATACCTACACAAGTAACATATCAGACATACCATCTTGATGTCTACACGTAACAAGGTAAGTGTCACAGCCCAATGTGTGGCTTACTTATAACAGACAGATCTCTCCTTCAAGGTCATGTCATGTTCACCTCTCCCTGAGAAGCTACTATTTTTCCAGTCACTCCCTCAATGCCCTATTTTGATCATCTCCACATGTGCAATTTCACAAACATCAACTTCTGTGTAAAACTGCCTTCTGGTCAGGGATCATAACCAGTAAGCTTCAGGCTTTGTCCCAAAGACCAAACAGCAGTTTTCAGTGGAAGAGGCATCAGACAGCAGGAGCACAAACATTTGCTTTTTTGTGCACTAATTGACAGTTCAAGTAGAACTCCACAGGTTCTCCTGGAATGTCCTAAGGCATCTGAGGGAGACGTTTTGATGCAAATATGGTGTGTGGCATAAAGTGCCACAGTTCATTACAAGGTGTTTGAGTGTTTGTTTGCTTGTTTTTTTTTTTAAGCCCCACCAATACAACACCCATACTACTCACTAGATTTGGTTGCCTGAAACTTAATTTACTTCCCCAAAATCAAGTTCAAGGACTTTTGGCACACTTAACCAAAGTGGTGCAAGTAGTCAGAATGGGATGTCTAAGGAGCAATTCACAAACACCACCCATCCATCAATCTTTTGAACCATTTATCCAGTTCAGGGTTGTGAGGTGGATGGTGTCTATCCAAGTTGTCATAGGGCAAGAGGCAGGATACACCCTGAATAGGGCTAACACTGAAAACAGTTACCCACCCACACATTAACACCTACAGCCAATTTAGAGTTATATTAACCTAACAAAAACATGCGTTTGGACTATGAGAAGAAGACCAAGTGTTTATTGAAGTAGTCATAAAAAAAAGCAACAATAAAAAAAAATAATTATATATATATATATATATATAAAAAAACAATACCAGAACATACATACACAAGGAATGTATCGAACCATCTTGATGCCTTTACTTGTAATAAGGTAAGTGTTACAGTCCCAGGTTTGGCTTTCTTATATGTGTTTATAGCATTTCTGAAATAGAGGACTATGGCAGATAAAGATGCGATATCAGGCACTGACTCCATAGGAAAAACCAGTAAACTCAGCAAAATATCACTTTTGCTAATTTCATAGCTTGTTGACAATAATAAAATATAGAACACTACCTTACATTGTAGTACTGATTCACCTGTTTCCAATGTTTTTATACAATGCGTTTGTCGTGTCCCTCGTAACCTCATTTGTTTTTGTGCTACTAGGCTTCTTTGTTTCATCTGTCCTTCATGTTTTGAATCGTTTTCAGTGTTGTCTTTTGGTTGCTTCCTGTTTGGAGGTTGATTTGACTTTCTGCCCCACCTTGAGCTCTTCCCCCTGTCATCGACCTTCTGTGTATATTTAACCTCTTTCTCATTTCTCAGGTTATATATTCATGATTCCTCACCTTGTGTCTTCTCCTTGTGTTTTAGGGTGTGGTTGTATAGTCTCAAATCCTGACCTCCATTTCCTAATCACTTTTCCTTGACCTAATTTGAAAATGTCACAAGGCCAAAACACATCAGCAGGTTATGACATCAAATAGAAAATACACTATTAATAAACACTTACATGCCATAACTGCCACTTGTCGAAAGGTCAGATGATGTGTTGCTATGGATTATGGGATAGGCTTATTGCTTTTCCTTCCATAAAGGATGCTCCAGTGTATCCTATGCTAAAGGAAGGAAGCATTGAAGCACCTTCCATAGGTTTTTAGATAATTCAACCAACTCTTATGTCAGTTTCACAGATACTTCTGGGTCACTTCACTCAGTTAGAATCTTTCTCAGGCAAATTTGAATATTCAACCACATTTTTAATGACTCTCGCCAGAGATGCAAGAGGAGGAGGCAAGGAAGATGCACGAGGAGAGAGGGGCCGAGGCGAGCAGCGTTTAACTAAATGAGACATCCTTGCTTCTGAGCTTTTAAGGCCATGTCAATTAAATATGACTGCAGCCACAGCTGCATCATAAACTGTTCTAGCCCAACAAATCAATAACCTACTCCTGCATTTTATGATCTCAGAGCATTCAAAACATTTTAATTTAATTAAATTCACAATATGGTGTAATTTGACAAACTCTTTTCTTAATCTCTCACTCACAGACATACAGTGAAAAGCAACAAGTTCAATCATGCATCAATCACGGTCTGTATATTCCAGATGTGTCTCTCACCTCTATCATTGATTACAGCTTCTCTAGCAAGCCTGCTCTCTCCACTCTTCTGTCCTCCAGATGCATTTTAGGAATTGGAATATCACTGAGACCCTTTTCAACATGGCGTACTGAGATTGATTTCTGGGTCACAGGCAGAGGACAAAGACAAGGAGACACAAATCAGAGATATGAGAAAAGCCTCCAGTCTCGTCTTTCACTCTGGCTTTGTTAGATTGTCTGCTCTTCTTCCTGAGTCCTGAGTTCTCCTGCTTCTCACCTTTGGCCCACATGCAATCCTGCGCTCTTAGTTTGTATTTTTTTTTTTTTTTTTTTTTAGTCAATTCATCAGACTGTGATTCACCTTTTTTTTTTGGCCTGTAGCTCAATCAACACAGTGACAGTGGCCTGACTTTGACCTAGGACACCCGAGTTTGAAATTCTTGTTTGGAGCTGAGTTTTGCTTTGGTTTAAGGACCAGAACTACTTAATTATAGTTAGGTACTAAAAATGTCTTAGAGTTGGGAAAAAATGTCACAGTGTCAACTTCATTCATTCAAACTCAAGGTTCAGGGTTAGCATTTAATGACTTCACAGAAATTCTTTATGGATGTATTCACTTGAAAAGCTTGAGGTGTCTTACATACGTGTATGTAAGACACCTTGTGGACTGCAAACAAGCGCATCTAAACAATAACTGGGAGTGATAACAGATGATTACAGGTGGCTATTCTAGGTGCTGCTATTCTATGTTCTGATATTACTTAAAGCAGGTGCTCTGGTACTCGCTTCACCATGACTATGTGAAAATCATACTTTGCTGTCAGACTTTCAGCACCTGTTGTGCTCAGTTTTCATATTCATGTGCTTATGTGTATATTCATATTCAGTTGACTGTGCTGCACATGCAAGTCTAATAGCTAGTATCCTGGGAAAACAACTGACGGTGCAGGAAAAAAAAAGAAAGAAGACACAGCAAAATAGAGGGTTAATTTTGATTTGATCATCATAGTAATTGTTCACTTTACCCCAATTAAGACAAGTGTGCATTGATATATTAATCATACAAAGAGCTCGACAGGGATGAAACACAGATTAACTGAATACGTGTCAGGAGAATTTATCGTTGCTCTTTATTTACTTATTTTGTCAGTCCTTTCAAGTGACCGCTGGGATTCACAGCCTGATTCTTTGTGAAATCTTCTGGGCTTTGATCTACATCAGTTGTGAACTAAACTTGGGGAAGGAAAACCAAATGATATCTAAGAGGACAAAGAAATATCTCAGGAAAAAGAAAAGGCTTCTTTTGCAGCTGCTGTTGCCACTGCCTATATGGAAGAAGAAATTTTAGATTTTGCTTGATGTTGGATTCAGTCCATGGTTGATTTATGGAGGGCTTTTTGGGCAAAACTCAAGGCACAGAAGAACTGTGGGGAGTGCTATTCAATGTAAATTGGTGTGTGAGTGGGCACTGTGACCTTTGGAAAACTCCTCTCTGGGAAAGTGGAGAAGCGTTCACTGATCTCGTTCTGTGTCCTCTTTTTTTCCCTCCGGTGCCTTCAAAAAAAACTCCTTCCACGGCAGAAATGCTTGCGACGCTATCTTGTGCGTGACAGAATAAAAGTGGAGAATCTGATTTCTCCAAGACTCCTCTGGTCCTTTGTCTTTGAACCAACACGACACAAGGTCTTGACACTCTAAAAACACTGCTTAGAATTTGACTTTTAAAAAAAAAAAAAAAGAAGAAAAAAATAAAAGATGTGCCAAGCGCCATTGGTGAAAAGTGGCTCTGGCAGAAGGCGTCAGTGAGTGATGGCCCTCATGTTCAGTCCCGAGCATTTAAGGCTTGCTGTGAAAAGCTTCTCACTGTGAAGACAATGAAAAAGCTGCCTTGAAAAATTTCTCTCGAGGTTTTCCGGATGGACATGTTTTTTAAAAAAGGTATTCAGTTGCATAAACACATTGCTCTGATGATTGTGTTGTGATAAAAATCACAAAATTCAAATGGGGATGCATACTTTCAGGACAAAGTAAATCAAGAAAAAAAATGTCTGGAAAAAAAAAAAGTACTTTATATGCAAAATAGTTCGTTATGTTACCAAAGGCCTGTACTTGTACGTGTCAAATGCATTTTCGAACAACCAGCAATCTCATGATGTGGATTCTGGAGTCTTTCAGAGAACATTTGATGTAAGTTTGCATCATTCTTGTCTTGGGAAGATGGTCTGAGCTGCTAACTAATGTCCTGAAGGGACAAAAACACACCTGTAACCCAATACTGCAGCAGGTGTTGGATGCTGATCCTGCTTAAGGAGGCCAAAAGTGCCCATTTGCCACAGCAAAGATTGACTCTGAGAGTGGAGCAGTATAATTCTAGCTTCAGGCACCACTTCTGGGTGGCTGCTTCCAAAAGCTTAGTTTCAAGATGCACTGCTGGTCTTCCATCCAAGTGGGATGCATTTCCCAGCTGAACTCAGTTCCCTGGCAATTCTGCCTAATTGTCGTGAAGAGTGTGGTGCTCCTAAATAGTTGGTCAGACACGCAGTATTGAACTCTTATAATTTAGAGCAAAAGAAAACATGTTTAATATATTAACATCCATGTAGGGGGTCCAGTGACACAATCTAAGAGGGTCAGATTATTAAATATTGTAATTTGTTTTTATGAAAAGTATCTTTAGCTAACTGAAAGTAGCTTTAGGAAGAATTAAAATTAAAATGAGGTATCTGATACATATTAGGGTCTGACCTATAAACCGGAGAAAAGCAAAGGCAATGTCTTCATGTACAATAAATAAATCAATGAAAAAGTAAGTAAATAAGTGTAAGATTGAATTCAGAGTTCACAAAGAAGCCTGGTTACCACTTGCAAGTATTTAAGCAGTGAGGGGATGAGGAGGTCTTTTAGCTATTGTAACACAAAGTACTCGAAAACAAATTGAAAGAGGATTGAGCGATCTTAGTGAGCACAGAGGCAGACTCTTTGTACCAAAATGATTTTTATGACTCCAAACATCATAAATGTACCATGAAGAATCATCAAGATACCATCAAATGATAAGAAAATGTCATTCACACTATGAAATTTACTAGCAAGTCAGACAGTGGGAAGAGCAATAGAGTCATACTATTTTAATACTATTAGTTCTTATTTGAACATTGCCCATGCTG
This sequence comes from Pterophyllum scalare, assembly GCA_024447675.2. Classification (NCBI taxonomy): domain Eukaryota; kingdom Metazoa; phylum Chordata; class Actinopteri; order Cichliformes; family Cichlidae; genus Pterophyllum; species Pterophyllum scalare. The sequence continues at coordinate 94,636 of JAMQGT020012912.1, read as the reverse complement.
ACACATTTAAAGTTAAGTAAGAGGGTGTTTAGTTATTGTTCTCCTTCCTATGAAAGTAATCCAGTCTGCTGTGAGGTATACTCCCACCAAGAAAGCTGTGCTTTGTGTGTGAAATAGCAGTATTTTATTAGTGTGCTGTACCCATAATACACTTAACAGATACAGCTTGCTAACTAGAATTGGTAGCATTTACCCTCTCATTTAAATATGATCTCCCAAGATGGTGATGGCCATAAAGCCAAACTAAAAATATGGAGTTCAGAAACCAGTGGGTGTAATGATGGTCACATCCATCTTTCATATTAAAAAGGACATGTACTGTATACAGACTGGAGTCTCATAAAGCTTTTAGTCCAATAAAACCTCAAGTCTGGATTTTTTTTTTTTTAAAGCAGACTGTTATCACCAACCTACATTACATTCTGTATCTAACAGCATCTAAACTTTAGTCAGTCATCTCATTCATCACATTATCTTTCATTTATGTTGTTTCAGAACCTCTTGAGTCGCTCGCAGCTCTTGCACACTTAGTGATTCAGATCAAATCAGAGTAATATACGGAGTACCTACATCACAGATTGATCTAACCAAGAGCTAACAACATCATCCTCACTGCCTGCAAGAACTCATTATTAATGTATTATGGAAAAATGAACACCGGATGCTGGACTGTTCAATATAAGACCTTTAGAGCATGCACATTAGTTACCTTCATTTGCAACCAAGCCTCCTGCACACACATGAATAGGAGAAAACGGTCTTCTCGACGTAATGAAATGCATGGTTCAAATTCTGATAAGGAAAACACTAAAATTTAATCATTCTTTATTTATTTTTTATTTTTTTATATTTTGTGCATCAGTTTTATAAAGATATTTGGTTTGCTCCAGTGTGCACCATGTGATGAGCAAATTAACTGTATTAGAAGGGTTTGCTACTCCACCAAAGCTGCCACATAACCCAGCACAGCTCCTGCCGGAGTGGGCCTCTCCCACTGAAATTTGCCAAATATTTGGATCCAAATTTGGACCCACTTGAGAATATTAATGTAGGGGCCGCTGTGACTGTCGACGAACAGAATATTTATTTGTAACGATTATATTTTAGATGGAATAAATAAGTCAAAGCAAACACGAGGGATATTCTCAACAGTGATTGTAGAGTAAATGCACTAACAGCAAAAGCAGTCATTTGGCTTCATCGCATCAAGAAAATGATTTATTATAGTGACCACTTCCACGTGTCTTAAGCAAAAGCAATTTAACATTGTAATGTTGTTAGATTACCTCTGAAAGCAGCATATTAGAGCCCAGAGAGATAATTTCAAAGCACAACAGGAGAGCTCAGGGGAAGGTGGAAAGTAATTTCAGAATAAGTGATCAGCTCATCTGGCTATTGGCAGATATTACACTTGGGAAATTTGATTCAAGCTCAACAGTGACAATGCAGGTGACACGTATTAACAGCTGCGCTGAATATTTCACTGTGATCTAAGTTTGATAATGAATAAAAGTGACCTGCGAGGCCATTGTGCATTCTCACCTAAACGTCATACCCTGTCAGCAATACTGGCTATGCGCAATGACATGCTGTGCCCTGCGGCAAAGGAGAAGAAAAGAAGTAAATGAAAAAAGAAAAATAGGCAGACACTGGGCAGAGGCAGAAAGCTTTGTAGTCAGAACAAAATGTTTCACAGTGCAGTGATGGAGGTGAAGAGAGGTCTTCACTAAACTGAGAGGGAGGCAGATCAAGTAACATCTTTGACAGACAACTCCCCACAGACACACATGGTGGTCAACAACAAAAAAGGACAAAACACATTATTTAATTCACAAACAATTAAACATTTTGTTTTAATGCATGTGAGATTAATTAGAAATTCTAGCCAGTAAATTAAATTGTGTTATACTGAAGAAGCAGGTCCCCAAATTTGTTTTAATTATTACATCCATCTATAAAAGTACACGGATGGATAAAGCCACAATGTACATAGCACGGTAAATGCATTAAAGCATTAAATGCATGCTGGGCACACACTGAGCTGTGATTAGCTTTAAGGCTTTATTGCTGAGCTGTGTCCTTTTTACCTTGACTACAAAAAGAAGAAAGGGAACATCATAGGTTGTAAGTTCCTCAACTACTATTCATTCTGCTGCCTGATAATAAATTGGAACTCAAGAGGGGTTATAAGGTGTTATAGGCTCAAAAAGAAAGTGTGTCATGTAAGGACCTGGCTTTGCAGCTTGTCATCAAAAAGGAAAAAAAAAAAAAGAAAAAAAAAAAGAAAGTACAAATAAAATGAGAAATTGCTTGCATTACTTGAATGATAAAGCACTGTGCCTATGTGGTTGAGTGTGTCTGATTTCTTGAAGTTTGGCTCCGCTGAACGGACTTTTCCTTTTTATCATCCAGGTTTATTTCAGGCTCTGAAAGAAGGGTCTTTGCAGTTGACAGAATATTTTAGATTTAGTGAAAATTACTTTTGTGAGCCAGTGAAACACTTTACATGGGAATTACGTGGCTGCCGAATGGATGGAAAAACATGCAAATAATGTTTTTTTTATTGCACCTGTAAAGTTTAAGCTTACTTGACCCCGTGGTCTATGGAACACAACTTTTGTTTAATGTTTCAAGACACTTGACTCCAGTGTCTTAAAACATTAAGCTAAATGTTTTGAGCATCCTCGGGTCATATCTGCAGATCATATCCTTCGACGTGGCCCGCAAAGCAAAATGGCAGCCATCGGCGAGGTGTCACAAAGACAGCTATCATCAACCTTTTTTCATCAAATACTTAAAAAACTGTTTTGACATAATTATCAAAAGTCTAACTTTATACCCTTACCTACAATAAATGAAGCTTGGACATAGGTTTAATGAGGAAGATGTGTATTCACTCATCTGCCTACATTCCTGGGCGTTCGGGCTGCTGGTCTATTCTTTATATCACTTCTTCTTTCTCACACTGTCAAACTTAGTTCTGTTGTCATCACTCTGGCGCAGTCGTTTTCTTCCCCGACTCCTGCGAACCAATCAGCTTCTGTTTCGCGTGCTTTGAATCCTCTTCTGTCATTCTTCCTTTCAGACTCTCATTTGTGTCACCTGCATCCACCCCATCTGCACCTCATTCTGGCCAGTTAGAGATCCCCATCCAGGTCTCCACCTGCCTCATCTCTGCCACCACCAGGAGCGCCTAGATTCCAGGGGGTCCTGTCCTACTTCCTACCTACTCTGCTATGTAGCGTCATCGGAATCTAATCACCATAAAACTTAATACTCAAACTCTGTTGTTCAATAAATCATGTTCAGTTCTTTCAAAGGATCTCTTCTTATTGAACCGATTCCGGGGACACTTGGGGACAGAAGAAACAACCTCTGAACACGATAATCTTTGTAATTTGATACAGAGGTCTCATGAGCATGAGGTAATAGTCCTCATTTAGCTCTGGTTTTGGTTCCCACCAACTCCTGAGGGAAATACCTAGCCACTTAGCAGCTAAATAGGCCACTGTATTCACCTGCCAGTTCTTAATTGTGTTTGCTGGACATTTGATACTGGGCAGATTAGGCCCAGTGGTTTTTAGAGGTTTTTAACTACAACTGAGCGGTCTGTTTGAAAATGAAATCACAGCAGTGAAAGTGTATCAAAACAGTTGCAGGCAGAAAGAGAAAATAGTTAAAAGAATCCTGCTTTAAGCTCGTTAGAGGTGAAGAAAATGCAGTCAGGTAATGCGCCTGTGGCTTCGTCAGTAGAAATGTCTAATGAGTATAGCTTCTTCAATGTATGTATGTATCTCTTTCAACTTGGTAGGGAAGGAGTACACAGCATTTCTATAAAATGCGTATCAATTAAGTGCCAGACTGACCTCACAATGATGTACCTTGACATTGCGCAGTGGGTGCAACCTTTTGAGACTCTGAAATTAAGTAACACTGACTCTCTTTAGTTTTCCTTCTTTGTTGATAAATAAGAACCCACACTCACAGCCATAAAGCCAATTTTAAATGTCAAATTGGAAAGTTTTCACTTTGATGCTGTGCACTGCTGAGTGTCAGCTCTGGATTATGAAATGTACCAGCTCATCTTCCTGAATACTGAAACCAACAGAGCTGCATTTCCCCATTTAGTGCCTGCTAGGTTTCCTGCCCTCTTCTCTTCTTTCTCCATAATTTTCCCTTTCTTTCGATCACACAGGCACATATTTTCCAGTGGTGATGGATGACACTGAAGCCAGGAGGTCTTACCCCTCCGGCTTGGCATATGTCAGCCCCTGCACCACTGCAGCACTCACCTGTTTCACCAGGATCCAGCAGACTGAGCTTCAGTCTCTAACTACTTTGCACTAAACTGTCTGACTTTCACTCAGCATCCCAGGGCTGTCCATTTCAGTGATTCAGTCTGCAGCCTCTGTCTTTGTCACTGTCTGAGCGCATTTAAGGGAAGCAAGGAAGACACTTCCATTGATATGGCCTGCAAAGCACATTCCCAGCCATCAGGCAAGTCTGTCACACATCAGTGCTTCCTCTCAGTGTTGTAAGGCATTAAAGTGCATGGGCAAACTCGTGCATATAGTCCAAGGCTGTAATGTGGATAAACTGCAAAGGCTTTGGACCGAGTTTGTCGTTGCATTATTTAGACTATTATCACCCAATCAGTGCATTTTGTTACAAAACTTCAAACTGGATGAAAAATTATTAAAGATGCATGGATCAGTTTGATGACTAGTGCACAGAAAGTAGACTCCAAATCAAGCTCACGGGAAAAAAAGCCCAAGAAACAGTCCATTTATCACAGTGTTAATGTGCTTGGAAAACATTTAACAAACATTGCTTACACATCCAGAAGAATCAGCGCAACATAAGCATTCGGCTGGACGTCTCTTTCTCAGCACCTGTTGAATGAAGTCCAGTATTCACTGGCACTTTTGCCACGGTTTAGTCAGCCAACTCCCCAGTAAAACAGCTGCCTCCCGCTGGCTTCCTGGGTGTTCGAATGTGTTCACTAGCCACTCAAATAATTTGGCTTGCCATCGTTTCACGCCGGGCAGGAAGCCTACAATCAGATTGTGTGTGCACGAGAGTGGCTGCCCACAGTTAAATATGGAGTAGTTGAGTCACACGTGGCTCAACAATATAGAAAAGCAAAACCAAAGCAGCAAAAGCAGACGTGGCTGAAAGGAATATAGATCTGTAGTTGTCATATATTGGTGATAACCCCACAGTCATAACTCTTTCACATTACAGAGTCACTATCTTTAACTGCAACTCTGAACTGCAGGTTTTTGGAGGCTCAGCAAAGCAAAAACGCCTTCATTGATTTCACCACCAGCTGCCACCATTTTTTTTTTTTCCGTGGCACGAGGAATATTGAAAGAGCAGACGTGACAGCTTCCCTGTGGATTAAACTACAATTGAGCAATGCAATTATTACAAACCACTTGATAGACCTCAGTTAAATTAATCTTTTGTGAATTGGACTTTTCCTCTATTCCAGTCTGTCTTTGTTATATATTTCATTATTTCTCATTATTCATTCATTATCACATTTGTAACTCAGTTTGAAACTCACACTCCTTTTGGTGTCACATCGACAAATTTTCTGCCAGCGTTGAAACCGTAAAGCCTAGGAAACAGCCAAAGCCTTAAATTACTAACCTCTGACAATATTATGTTATTAATACTAAGTAATGTATGTATTTATGCCTTAATAGTGACAATTTGCCTCACATACCCAGCCTATAACCAATTCATGAATGCATATGAATGTCATGTAATTGGTGAGCTCTTTGTCTGTGAACACAATCTGATGGAAAGTCCCAGCTGTGTGAGATAAACAGACAAATAAATAAATGAGGTCCACATACAAAAACTGTTCTATCAAACTCAAATACACATTTTTTTAGTGTCAGGAGAGTTTGTGTATCTAGAGGGATAATAATGGTTTCTTATACTGAAAATATAGGATTTAATATGATATCAATTCAAACTGATTTACAGGCATATAGACAAACAAATAAAAAAAAAACTTACTCATAACAAATTAAAATGAAATGATTTTTATGTTTGTTTTTGCAGGGGTAGCGCAGCTGAGGTCACTCAAATGACTTTTAAAAAAATAAAAAGACAACAAGCAAACAAACAAAACCTTTCTATGTAAGTTGCTGAATGTTGAAACAGCTGCCCCTTAATACTTTATATTTTGCTTCCAAGGACTTTCTTGTAACTTTTTTAATGGTTTTGAGCAATAGTTCTCCAGGCTTTCTGAAGTTTTTAAGCCATTTAACAATGACCTACAAATCATTCGAGCATAAAAAAAAAGGCACCTAACTCAAGCAAAGAGCCAGTGTTGTATCTACACATAATAGAGAACTTAGCAAAGAACCAAACGTAATCCAAATGTAAAATGTATCTTCAGGCACTTTGCTATTAGCAGCCTGCCGCAAGAACACATAATTTCTTTCCATTTCTTTGCTTGAGTCCAAAATGCCAAGCAACTTCAACAGGCATAAAATAGTATTTTTGCACAAGCAAGATGATTCCCAAAGAGCTATTAAACAAAAACTCGGCATATCTCGACATGATGTGCAGTGCGTCTTTAAAAATGAAGGAACTTGGACAAGTGGAGGCCAAAAGAAGTGGCAGGCATAAAAAAAATGTCTACAGCAGATGAGAAGTAAAAACAGAGACATACCTGGATAGAAAAATACTCAGTGGAACCCTGTGTTTTTCTTAGCCAGTCATGGACTGGCCTCCTCAGGGCCCGGACCTCAACAGTAATAGAATTTAGGCGGTGTTGAAGATTGAAGGTGGCCATACCTATAGAGCTGCGACGATTCATCGATTAACTCGATTAATTCGATTCTAAAAAATTATCGACACAAATTTACTGTGTTGATGCTTCGTTTAACCTCTGCAGCGCTCAGTTGTCTCCGTGTAAGCGGCGCTCCTCACCAGCATTAGCAGCATTATAGTGCTCTGTCGTCTTTTTGTGGGTTTATTGGTGGCTGGCAAACCAACATAGAACTGCATTACCGCCACCTAGTGGACGTACACCGATTCTAAAGAGCTCTCCGTCGCTGCGATGGATTTCCTTTAACACAGAGTGGATCATCGCTAGAGTTGCAACCTATCTCGTAAAATACAGAACCCGTACGGGACTCCGTGGAAAAAGGCTCCGTAACATGCGGGGTTCCGTACGGGTGGCAACTATCGCTGACATGCATTTCCACGCCTCCACTGCTCTGTGTGTGTCTGTGTGTGTTGTGCTCGCTGAGAATTTCAGCTGTAGCTACCAGAACTGGTTTGCTAGCAAGCGCGGGTTATTAGCACTAGCCATGGTTCAGTACCGGAAGGCCCGCCCCCCAGGACCGAGGTGCTCCGTCAAATATTTTTTTTTATACTTTAATCCCATATTAGTGACTAAATATAGACCTGCAGTAGAAACGTATTTTCGAGAATGATTGTGAATACAAAGCATTACAACATTACTCACACATGCGCCATGGCTCCCGCAGCCACTAGTTTTTCAAAAACACTCTACTACTAGCAGGCAGCGGTTTTAACTGCGCAAGCGCAAATAGGCGAAGCTGTTAATAGAGATGGTGAGCTCAAGTAGTGCAAAAGGAAATGTTTTTCCAGCGTCCAAAACAGCAGCTTTTTCTTTTAGTAACCACCTTAAAATCTTTACTGGGAAACAGCTGGAGGTGCTTCATCAACCACCTGATCAGCAAAAACTGCAGTAGGGAAGTTAAAATATGCAGATAAACTGTTAATAAAAAAAAGTATTTCTTATCCGATTAATCGATGGAATAATCGATAGAATACTCGATTACTAAAATAATCGATTTATGCAGCCCTACATACCAACTTTCAGGTTCATACTTATTTGCTTTTCCATTTACTGTAATGTCTTCTTCTTCTCCTTTTGGCTGCTCCCTTTAGGGGTCACCACAGCGGATCATCGTGCCCCATCTCACCCTATCCCTAGCATCCTCCTATGTCATTCCGAACCTCTGCATGTCCTCCTTCACTACATTAATGAATCTTCTCTGTGGTATTGTGGTATTCTTTTCTGCCTGCCTGGCAGTCCCATATTCAACATCCATATGTTCACTATCCCTCCTCTGGACAAATGCAAATCATCTTGACCTCATCTCTCTAACTTTATTGAAACCCCTCAATCTGAGCTGTCAATCTCATAAACTAATTTCTGATCTTGTTCATCCTGTTCACTCCTAATGAAAACCTTAATATCTTCAACTCTGCCACCTCCAGCTCGGCCTCCTGCCTTTTTGTCAGTGCCACTAGCTCCAAACCATACATCATAGCAGGTCTCGCTGCCATCTTGTAAACCTTCCCTTTCACTCTTGCTGCTCTCCTTCTGTCACAAATCACCCCTGACACTGGTCTCCACCTGCTCCACAACTGCCTTTCCACTCTTCATACATAGCTGCTGTCATTTCCTAGTTACTAATCCTCTGCACTCCCTGATTCAAAAATGTTCTTCCGTCTGTCCTCCCCTCTTTCATTTTCATTTATCAGCTCCTCAGTGTACTCCTTCCATCTTCTCAGCACACTCTCTTCACTCATTTGCACATTTCCATTTCTGTCCTTAATCACCCTAACCTGCTGCACATCCTTTCCGGCACAATCCCTCTGACTAGCCATGTCCTTTTCTCCTTCCTTACTGTCCAGCTCACGCTAATTGCTAACCTGGACTCCAATTGATGTGGTGTGGAAATCTCATTCTTTATGATTTGGCAAAGATTTTATGCTGGATGCCCTTCTTGACCAACCATACTCATTTATCCAGGCAGTAGGAGTACACTGGCTTGTGGCTCCCCATTTATGCTTTACTGTAATGTAGAAGCACTAAATTGGGACTCATATATAGTAGGCTTTTTTAATGTAAGCTTTAACTGATTACAGTTGCTGGATGTAAGTTCTATGAATATTTGCATCTAGCCCATGTTTCTAGATGTATCTCCCATACATTTATTTCCAAATTGAAATAAATGTTTTCCAAATCACTACCTTAAGCGGTAATGCTATCCCTGCCAATGACAAAATATTCCAGCAATCACATTTTTATATCATGCCATCGTGTTGTGTGAGTTGTGTGAAAAATCTGCCTTTCTGCTCTTTCTTTTTATTCATATGAAGAAAAAGAAAGAGTGGAAAGTTAGATATTTAATTTTTACCTTTGGCTCAAAGCTCAAATGTGAACTAAAAATGGTTGTGATTATATGTTGAAAAGTAAGTATGGTGCAAAGCTGCACAGCTCAACAATGATACCGCATAAATATAGAAAATAGAACATTTTACAGATTACCATTTAAAACATCCTCATTGCAGATGTAAATTGCCGCCCCTCCCTGGGTGATCCTACTATCGCTGAGTTAATGGGCCTTGTCGGGGGTTTTTTCCCTCTCCTTTAGCTGGCTCTATGGATCCAGCTCAAAACCATCCTTGCTCCCACAGCCCACTCCTCTCTGTGACCCAGCCACACATATCCCCCAGGGCACACTCCAGTGGGCCCCTGGATCTATTCATTTCATGCCCTTCACTCCGCAGGCCACAAATCTCTCTTTCATTCTTTTGCCATCTTTCCATGTGTACACTATCGCGATCTGCTTGATGTATGTTGTCCCATTTGCCATACCCGTGATGTCAATTTCTGATGTCGGTGCTTTGTTTGTATCTCCTCCCTCGGCTCCTCCTTTCATATCAGTTATTTTCTTCTTTCTTTCCTGTTCCTTCCCTTCCTCTCTCACTTATCTTTCATAGCGTTCTCCCGCTTGCACGGCCCTACTATCTGTTTACCCTTCCTCTTTCTTTCCAAATCCCCCAATGTGCTTTATTGGCGTGCACAATTCATTGCCAGGACATTTCTCATGGTTGAGGTGTAGCGCCACATTCAAATATAATATAGAATCTGTCATGCAAAAACATTACAGGACATAAATATTTATTCTCTACTCTTCATTGCGGCTGCCTCCATCTTCAGCTGTTCCCCTCCGAGACCCCCCCTTCCTCCATCTTTCTGTCTCACTCTCTCTGCTTTCTCCATAATTTCTTTGACTGCTCTCGTTCCAGCCTGCGCTGGGTTAGGTCCAAGCCTGTGCCTGTGTTCACCCAGTGAGGAAAAGGCCCTTGTTTATCAAAGAAAAACACTTCTGAAAAAATTGATCCTCCATATCAAAGACCTTGCTTCTTTATGGAAGAAAAAAAAAATCAATTTCTGTGGTGCAAGCCAGACCAAACAACCATAAAGTTGATATGTGTTTGGCAGTCTCTGTGGGAATAGCTGAAACGCCACATTTAAGCAGATAAAAAGTAATATTGTAGAATGTGAAGTGATGAAACACTAAAAGAATACAGCCACCAGTTTTCGTGTATTATTTCACACATCACTCTAAATTTGTCCTCAGTTTCTTTGTCAGGGACAACACATATGTGGAGAATCTCAATTAAAATATCAATTATGTTCACAAACAATAACACAGGATGGGTCTCCTCGATTACATTGTGCCAACTTGTTTCTTCTTTTTTTTCATAGGGAAAAATGAAAACACTTCATTGCTCAGGCTAAACTAAAATCAGTACTGAGTTAATTTGCTTTCTAAGACAGGCACCCACAAAGCAGCCCAAACAATTATGACCTAATCCTAACAGCAAAAGGCTTTGTGTTGCTATCTTAATTAGAACGGGCATTCTTTATCTCGCTCTTTCTCTTTTGACTTTTCATGATTTACCTTTTTTTTTTTTTTATCCTACCTGTTATTTTTCATCAGCCTCTCTTCCTCTGTTGCCATGTTGCCAAAGCTGATTGCCATTCCGCATTGATTTCTTAACCTTTAGGTCACACAGCCCTATCTCTTGACCTCACCCAAGAATTTGAGCCCCAGTCCTACAAACACTGTATTACTGACAGGTCCTGGTGTCTCACCCATCTGATCAGCTGGTTGACGCTGTGTGCAGTCGTGACTGGGCCCTGAGTGACAGCGAGGCACTACCTGGTAGGAATAAAAACCAGTGAAGTAGAGAGTTGGTTCCCAAAATGCCTGGAGCTCTGAATCAGCACTGGGATGAGTGAGACAGGACATCAATCACAGCGCTAGTGTGTGTCAGACTTTCTCTCCACTTTAGGTAGTTCTCTGCAGAATCGGGGCAGGTTGTACAAATGAATCGGTGGGGCGATAAAAGCTGGATGACAACAGGATTTTAGGTCTCACAGGATGATGAATTTTTAGTGGAAGACTGGCTAATGAAGCTAGTTATTTTGATTAGGAGGTGAGCTATGGATGAAGTGCGTGAATGTTCATATACTGTACACCATGCACATGCTGGTTTTGACTCTTGATATATGCTAATGCATTTGTGGTGTTTGCACACATAAGTGACTGATCTCCTTTCCTATAAATATGTTCAGCAGAGCTTTCACTCGCATTCATATTTGATACATATTCAGGGCACATCACTGTCAGTGTGATATATGAGCACAAGAATGGCGAGGTATTTATGATGTTTGTCAATATATGTGCGCAAGTGTAAGAGTGAGTGCATCTGGATTGAGGAGGTATTTGCTCTGATACTGCCGTGTTTTCCCAGGCGTTTCTCTTCTACCTGTCCTTGTTACATGACTGCTGCCTGTAGCTGGCACCACCTACAAGTCTGCTGTAATTAAAGTGTTTGATCTCCTTTCCTTCCCCGCTGAGCCACACATTTCCAGACCAGCAAACACTACACTATTGCCACCATGATCAATGACTGAAGGTGAGGCTAGAGCCACAAACTGACAGTGCAGAGATTGAACAAGGGGGTACAGGGATGGTGGAAGAGTGAGGAGGGGGAAGTAAGTTAAGAGTAAAAGTGAAAGGCACAGGGGTGAAGAGTGGGCTGATGAAATAAGGAATGCAGAGGCTCTGCGCTGGACTGCATATCGGAGAAACATCATTTCTGGAAGCTGCAAAAGGCCAGTTTTTTCCAAGAGGAGCATGTGTTTCACACAAGCGAGAGATCATTTGCTACACATACACCATTCCAACACAAATCATATGACATGTAAAGCGAAAGTACAGGTTGACTAAAACAGCAGCCACCTGCTTAAAATATACCAGCTACAGTGTAGAGTGTTACAGCCCTAGCAGGGCCTGTTGTGTTTATTTTGTTACCTAGTGGGTGTGGCTTGCTTTCCCCAGCTTTAGGTACCGCCCCTTTGTACAGCTGATTCAACTCGGCAATTAAGCCAGTGTACTTAGGGCCAGAGAGGGGAGCGCTCCAGTGCCAAAGAGCCTTTTTGATGCAGCTTGTGAGCTCTGTGTGTTGTTTACTCCTGCTCTGTGGCGAGGAGGGTGTTTTTGTGATTGAGGTCCTTTGACGTACTATATTGGCTCGATGACTAACTTCTGGTTTTGTCAGATTTTGTTTTCCTTTTGAAGGGGAAAGCGACCTGTCTGTCTCTTTCACCTCAACTATTAATAAAAAGCTTTTACTTTAACAGTTTTGCCTCCTTGTCTCTTTTCTGTCAAACTGGACACTTTTTGTTACTTTCCCACATCCCCTGGACTTTTTAAGGGAATATAACAAGAGAGAACCTCACATGAATTTTTTTTGTTTATTTTTTTCAACAGCATTATTCTAGAAAAAAATGCAACATGATTTACAGGCTTTAAGACTAAAGCTTATCTAACATGCCTTGAAATAATGAAAAAAAATGGGTTTTATGTTCCCACTGTGGGCCACAAATTGATTTTTCTAAGCTATACTTACTCAGCTGCATCCACAAAGAGATGATCTAGTGACATTTATACAGTACACTCATGAGGCTCACGTACGAACATTGACACACATGTACACACACCCCTCAGGTATGCAAACAGAACGATAGTAGAACCAGAGACTAAACACACACACACACACAGTGTACATAAAACCCACAACTTAACAAGTGGGTGTAAAGAGTAACATCAATAGCCAAAAGCAAGTTTGTCACAATCTGGAAAAATGGATTTGATCTCAGGTAGCACAGGAAAACAAATACACCATCACACACAAAAATGACCTCCACACCAAAACACTGCATTGTGTTCTGGTTTATTTGATCCAGTGGTTTGAAAATAGTCCATCTTTGATGGCTCAAAAGAAACCTACCCTCAAACATGTTGGGAGTTTTTCCCCTTACCCTTACATCCAGACCATCACAACTATGCACGTATATTTTCTCTTTCTTGCTTCAATGAGGACCAGATAAAAATATGAGGTCACTTTGATGATTAGGCATGCATCATGTCTTCTCAAGATCAAGATCTTATCCGTGACCAGCACGTGTTGGGTTAGCTTTCCTTTAATCCTTTAATCAAATGTTTTAGTCACGTAACATTACACTCAACCACCGAAAACCCTTTCATAGATTGCATTTTGTTTGCTTGATCGTATGTTTTTATTAGCTGATTGACTCTCTTTTTGATTTCTTTTTTTTTTGTTGCTCAGATTCATCGAGAGCTCCCTCAAAAACCCATCAACAAAATTACCTGACCAATCCTATTTCTTGTAGGTAAGTGTCTCTGACTGAAATACAGCCTGTATCTTTCCCTTCAGATTATCTATTAGGGCTGATGATTTCTTATCTAACAGCAGAGTTGGGTAAACAGAAGAAGTTGTTGTGATTTCCATTCCAAGAGGCTGCAGAGACCAATGCACTTAACTGCAGGTGGCCGAGCAAACTGAATGCAGGCTCCATCTCAGCAGCATGCTGATGGTGTTTGATGTATTTCTCACAGTTTTTATTTCTTTGCACACACAAAAATAGAAAAGCACACTGGAAACACACAGGACAAACAGAGGGCACTTGCAGACCTGCTCACATCCAAGTCATGTACCTTACTTGTAGAATCCCTGAAATCTATCTTCTCACTCTAATACACACACATACCTTCCTCTCACCTCTGCCTGTGCTTCTGCCCCCATACTTCTCTCTCCACTCTCCGTAAGTCAGCCAGCCAGCCAAACAGCCCACCCAGGCCCACATTCCTATTCTCCACAGCTCTGCGTCTGGCTGACCTTGGAGCAGTGAGGACAGATCAGAGACAGACAGGCCGAGAGAAGGAGCCGCTATTCATCTTATGTCGGCGTGCCAGCCTGGCCAAACAAGCTTGGGGAAACAATCCATAGCAAGGGAGAGCTGCAAGCATCACCAGCCTGAGTGGCACGATCTGTCAAATTACCTAAGCTCTCTGGACTGTGGCCCACTCCATGTTGGGAGGTTGGCTGCAGGCTTATGGCTGTGCCCACAGATACACACAAACAGACAGGAGGACTGCCCACAGCCACATGGCAATACCATCTTTTCCATGACATTCATTTTTGGCAGTGCTGCATCTCTGTTGTGCGTACCTTTTTATTTTTGACCTTGACTTATTTTAAAGTACCTACAGCATAATTATTTCTCCTCCACTCAACTTACTGAAAAACCTCATATTTTTGAATTTGATACCTTTTTGTAAGGGTGAAGGAGTTGGTAATTTCTCATGTTCGCTCTCATCTCCCATCCCCACTTTATTCTTTTCTAAAGCAGATAACTCATCTTCTTCTGCGACTCTCCATTTTCTTCCCATCTTGTCAGATAGATCATCCCAATCAGTCCTATTGTAGCCTTCCTTTTTCCCTCCCCCCCACTTCCCTCACCCTATCACCCCTCTTCTGCCATCTTCTGCCTCTTTTACACTTTCTGTGTCATTTGCTTCCTTTTTAGAAAAAAAATGACATCCCTACAGATCCACTGCTGTGTGTTTTTTTTTCTTCTTACATGGTAATCAGTTTGCAAATCAGTGCAGCGTCAGGAAGAGTGTTGCCAAGTTGTTTGGATCACTCTGCCTTAATCTGCGAGACGGTGGAATCGTTGCGGACTGTGGAGCACGCTGGTCTAGAGTGGATTTATGTTTTAGCAGAGGCTCAGAAGGCGGAGAAGAAAGAGATATTACATTTGAGAAATAAAGTGCTCTATAAAAATACCCAAAGCACCCAGGATGCAACAGAATAAAAGAGGCTCAAATTTATAATACTGTTCTTTATGATTCATTGATGAATTATATTTCAGAAATGTTGAATGTTAGGAATCGGTTTATGGCTGTCCAGTGTTTGCTGACAACTCTCAAGTTTAAAAAAGATTAAGATTTGAAGACAAAGCTAAAATAAAAGTTTTATCAGTAACTGTCATTCTTGGGATTCATTTGGTGCCACCTATGCATATTTTATAATTCTCTTCCAGCCTTCAGCCGGAGTAAATGGTCACTGGTAAATTGTCGGTGGCTTTGTTTTGTCTCGCTATGATCATTCCACAGAAAAACAGCTAAAGGTCATAATGGTTTACAAGCTCAAAAGTCAATACTTTATCAGCTCTGCTAGAATAATGGACAACATAAAACAGGAAGAGCAAGGAGTGGGGTTTTATACAAGTTCCCCCAGGGACCTTATCTTACCACAAACTATTTTTGGAGAAGATGAGAAAATGAAAAGCCTTTCTGAGCATAGCAATTTTTTTTCTTGTAGAGTTAGTCAGGTTTGGCCTTGACAGCTTCAGTACATTCTGTGTTCTTTTATATTGGTAGTGGAGGCATTTGTAAACTGAGTAAAAAAATATGTTAAGATGCACATTGAAAGTCTCAGATGTCTGCTTCATCTCTTATGTCACGGCTTGTAAGCCTATAGCTAAGTGGACCCACGATGCAGAGCTGGGAAAAACAGCGTCACAGTTCACAGTCTTTATTAATACAAATAAGGCAACAGATATTGCTCAGAGTCAGGGAGTGAGAGAGGGATATCCAGGGACCGATGATCCTCGGAGAGGAGAGGGAGCAGGAGGTTAAGGTCCATTCACAACATTTCCAATACAATGTGAATAAAGTAATCCGCATGCCTCTGTCTTACTTGAGCTCAGGGTAGTGTCTACAAAGAGGGGGAGGTGACGGGTGACGCAGGAGTCCAGAGATTGCAAGCGTTGGAGGACGAGCAGGCAGGTAAGTCGAGAACTGATCCTAGAGGAGAGTGATCCGAGCGGGTTGGCAGGTAACAGAACAGTGTGAAAGCATTGGGGTGGAGATGTGAGACTCTTCAGCTAACGGAACGAATTTCCTGGAACAAGGGAGAAACTGGTAATCACAGAGAGCAAAAGTTGACCTGATTGCCACTGTGGTAGGCAGACAATCTGGCAGAGAATGGATGGCACCTCTGGTCCTTAGATACTGTAGCTGGATGATGAGGATGAGGAACAGGTGCGTACAGCCGAAGAACAAGGCACCAAAAACTCCACCCATCCGGGAGGAGCCTGCCTACATGAATAACTCAGCAAAGCAGGACTCCAACAACATCCCATATTATGACAGCGTACTTACAATCTCAGTGTAATAACTGCATTTACATGAACTGCTTAGATTGTTTAACACAGAAATGGATTACATTTAACCTCACATTTTCCAATATGGTATAACTTCAAGTAGCAGCTGTTTGAATTCAAACACCCAACAGCCATGGACACACATAGACACTATTTGATATGACCAGCGGCCTAGGGGACTCAAGAGGCAGAACGCTGGATATAAAAGTTCAGTCAGGTTTATTAGTGCAACAGTCTTGACATGAACAATGTGAGGTCTTCCTGAGGGGCTCGGGCTCGAGCAGCAGTCCAGACTTTGTGTGTGTGGGGGGATCTTGAGTTCCTATGCGTGTCACCAAGTTCAGCTCTCTCTCTCTCAGCTCTGGTTTCCTGGGAACAGAGAACAAAGTATTACACACAACCAAGACCGCGTGGCAAAACAGAACTAGACAATGCTGCGTGCGAGCCGGCAACACTAACTGCAAACAGTCAACGACCGAGTGAAGACTAGCTGCAGCTGGCCTGCTTAACTAGTCCACCAGATCCCAGTCTCAGGTCTCTTGCAGACTCCAACAGGTTTTCTTCCAGAATGGTCCTGTATTTGGCCCCATCCATCTTCCCATCAATTCTGACCATCTTCCCTGTCCCTGCTGACGAAAAGCAGGCCCAAACCATGATGCTGCCACCACCATGTTTGACAGTGGGGATGGTGTGTTCAGGGTGATGAGCTGTGTTGCTTTTACGCCAAACATATCATTTTTGCATTGTGGCCAAACAGTTCGATTTTGGTTTCATCTGACCAGAGCACCTTCTTCCACATGTTTGGTGTGTCTCCCAGGTGGCTTGTGGCAAACTTTAACTGAGACTTTTTATGGATATCTTTGAGAAATGGCTTTCTTCTTGCCACTCTTCCATGAAGGCCAGATTTGTGCAGTGTACGACTGATTGTTGTCCTATGGACAGACTCTCCCACCTCAGCTGTAGATCTCTGCAGTTCATCCAGAGTGATCATGGGCCTCTTGGCTGCATGTCTGATCAGTCTTCTCCTTGTTTGAGATGAAAGTTTAGAGGGACGGCCGGGTCTTGGTAGATTTGCAGTGGTCTGATACTCCTTCCATTTCAATATGATTGCTTGCACAGTGCTCCTTGAGATGTTTAAAGCTTGGGAAATCTTTTTGTATCCAAATCCGGCTTTTAAACTTCTCCACAACAGTATCTTAGACCTGCCTGGTGTGTTCCTTGGTCTTCATGATGCTCTCTGCACTTGGAACAGAACCCTGAGACTATCACAGAGCAGGTGCATTTATACGGAGACTTGATTACACACAGGTGGATTCTATTTATCATCATCAGTCATTTGGGACAACATTGGATCATTCAGAGATCCTCACTGAACTTCTGGAGTCAGTTTGCTGCACTGAAAGTAAAGGGGCCGAATAATATTGAACGCCCCACTTTTCAGGTTTTTATTTGTTAAAAAAGTTTAACACATCCAATAAATTTCATTCCACTTCACGATTGTGTCCCACTTGTTGTTGATTCTTCACAAAAATTTAAAATTTTATATCTTTATGTTTGAAGCCTGAAATGTGGCAAAAGTTCAAGGGGGCCGAATACTTTCGCAAGGCACTGTACATGAAAGCATTAATCCATTCTTTCTTGTATAAATATTTAAGGCTAGCTGTGGAGCTATAATGGTTTGGGGGATATTTACTTGGCATACTTTGGGCCCCATAGAATCAGCTGTGCATTGATTAAACACCAGAGTCTAAGTAATGTTGCAGACCATGTCCATCCCTTTATGAACACAGTGCACCCATCTTCTGATGGCTGCCTCCAGAAACACACAGTAATGCAAACTGGTTTGTTGAACATAACAATTAGTTCACTGTACTCAAATGGCCTCCACAGTCATCAGATCTCAATGCAGTAGAGCATCTTTGAGATGTGGTGGAATAGATTTGCATCATGGATCTGCAGCATACCAATCTCCAGCACCTGTGTGATGCTATCATATCAATCTGGACCAGAATCTCTCAGGAACATTTCCAGCACCTTGTTGTTGAAGAATTAAGAGAATTCTAAAGACAAAAGTGGGTCAAACCTAGTACAAGCAAGATGTACCTAATGAAGTGTCTGGTGAGTGTAATGGCCCAGACGTGTTCCAGGTTGGCTGCAAAGTTTCATGTTATTGAGTGTGTAATTTGAGATGTACTGCTAAACTGAAGCAGACACAAACAGCACACACACTTTTTTTCATCTCTGTCTTGTGTTTGTGATGATTCTGCATGTGTTTGTGTTTATTTGATTGACTTTATTTAAGTTTTTATTTGAATCTGGTCCAAGGGTCTATTGAACTGCCCCCCCCCCAACACAAACACACACATACACAGATACATACACATACACACACACATACACACGCACACCCAGACCTGGCCATCGCTTTAGTTCTTCCTGTCTTCAATTAGTTAGAAAATTAGAAAATTTGCTTTCCTGAATGTGGCACTCAGAAGATAGGTGGAATGCCAGCTGATTAAATGATTAAAAAGATACCCTAACTAGAGCTAGGATCATCACAGTCCCGCTGACTGGGGGAACAGCTGGGTGCATCTTTGCTCTCCCTTCCCAAAACTCTGTTCCTCTCCATTTAGCTTGCCATGCAGCAGTAAGCACAGATGGGATATGTTTTGAGGGGAGTCACAGTTGAGCACCAAGGGGACCCCTCCAGGCTATGCTGTACAGTAGCCGCTTGACTCCCAGAATGCAATTGGATTGGAAAACCTTGATTTGGATGGTTGCAACAGATGATAGACACATACTGCAGCACTTCTCAGGGCCAGGGGCAGGGATATACGGATGAATGTTTGGGGAATGAGGCCCGAGTTTGCTGATTTATGCTCTGGAGTGCCACTAGAGAGCTGAATCAGCAGGATGGAGAGATGCTGCATGTGTCTCTAATAAATAACTCCTCTTCGAGTTTGTGTCTTTACTCAAAGGAGAAAAGAGGCCCCTTTTGAAAGTCTTTGTCCCCCATGTAGGTTATTATGATAATTTTTTGATGAGGACCAGTAGGACATGCAGTAGAATGACATGGCAACTATTTTAACAAGTTTATTGATCATTCAATAAATAATGTAAGAGCTGAGTCTTCACAAACATATACGCACAGAATGTATACAGTAATGCCTGGATTAAGCTACAGCTAGCTTCCTGAGGAACAAACAGAAAGACCCTTCTTGAAATCCCCTTGAGGTGACATGAAAAACAAATAATGCTGTGCTGTTATTGTTAACATGTTGCTTTCAAGAGGTGCTTACAAAATCCCTTTCAGGCCTCTCTTAGGGAATCAGTTCAGAATTGCATAAGAGGATGTAAGGCATTGGAGTGGGGGTTTGGGGGGGGGTATGAATGTGAGAGCACAGTACAGCAAACAAACTACACAAGGGTTTTCTTAATTAGGGATGATTTTCCTCCAGCACTAGCTTCAAATGCATTTTCTTCCTTTCCCATAATGCTTTGGTCTGGGGCATCCTTGGTGTGTCTGCACCACTAGAGATGAGTTACACAGATATTCAGCTGTCCACAAATCAGTACATGTGCTATTCACCAAAATATATTCCTGTATCATCTTCTTGTTTACTGACCCATTTTCAGATATGAAAAAAAGAATGTACCCCCCACTTTTTTTCTTCTTTTTTTTTAGCTGCTTTTTCCAGAAACTCCCCATCACATTTTTCTTTCTTTATATTCATCCAGACTTTCTTGGCACAATCTGAATTGAAATGAAGCTGAATTGAATTTTCACCAAAGGAAAATAGCACTGAGCAGTTTGTGTAACTATATAACAGGGAAGCAAGCTGAAGTATGAGAAGTAGGGATACCTTGACAAAGAACTATGAACCGGGGGTAGGAGGATGGAGAAGGAATGCCGAATCAATGCATGGTGCAACCAAAGCCCATTTTTAAGTATCGGAGGAAGTTATTTGTGCAAGAGACGTAGCACTGGAGACTGAGGATCAGTAAACATATGCGCACATTTCCCTACAGATGTGATGGCGTCAGCAGGAAACATAGCTCTCCTGGGACTCCAAACGGCTTGCTAATATCCATTCCCACTGTACCATCACACGTGACCTAACAAATCACCAGCCTCACAGCGCTCAACACACCATGCCGCCGTCGAGCATATACGCAGAGGCGGCTAATCGGAACCATCCATTATATGGGGGCAAGCTTGTTTCAGGCCACCGGCCATTCATGGTGATGGATGTGATTGAAGGCTTAGGGAGGGACCGAGAAAGAGAAAGACCTTTAGAGTGTGAAAACAGATTAAATAAGTCTTCTACGGCATTACAGTGTTACATGAAAATGCACTGATGCATGATCACAGTGCAATGTATATGCCTTGTATTAGTTTGTTACATAAATCTTGGACTAATTTAGCTACTTATCTCTGGACACGCTCTCACAGTTTTGCAATATGTTCCCTTGCTACAGGTATGAATCTATACATGTCCCTACAATACCATATTAACATGCACCAAATGACAAAGTGTGTCTTTGAAGTAGGGCACAGAAACGAAACTCATCATCTTTTTTTTTTTTAAATCTTGCAGTCTGATATGAAACAGTTACATTTATGCAGACATTTATGAAATGACATCCGTTTTTGTGACTCACTACACTTTGGCTGGTAGGAGATGAAACACACGTGAAATTTGGAATGACAAATCCATGCTCTACGATTTTTTAGCACCGTTACATTGACTAGAGGCACACAGGGGAGCCTATACAGCTGCATTGTGGAGTGTGAGCCAGTAAAACAATGACAAGGCCTATCTATCCACCCCAGGGTGGCTTCTCCGAAGTCTAGAGTATTAAACTGAGCCCTGAGATAAAGCTTCTTCTCGCAGAGTTTTAGCCATGGGGGGAGATGTGCCCAGTCTCCTTATGTATTCCAGTCGTGCTGCATATTGTTTGATATAATCAACATAGACCAGGGGGCACTGCGCAGCACTCAAACACATAGCCCTCCCAGGGTAATAAAAGCGTGTGTAACACTGACATGATTTATGCAGATTTCACTGCATGGCTATGTGCAATATTATATATGAAAGCACAATTTTTTTTTGCAGGTTTTGAGAAGCAGTGAAATATTTAAAGGTCACTATGTGAGCGCACAGTGTGGAGATTCTCATGTGTACAGTCACAATCCAGGAAAGAATGTTCCCCAAGTGCATTTTCAGTTTTGCTGAAACGAACTGTAAGACGACGAGCCAGTGCTATGCTTCACTTCAGAGGCATTACTTCACCCACACAAGTTGCCTCATATCCCAGTGCAAGCTTGAACTTGGAGCATACAACAGCTTTACACTATATACATTTTTACAGTGTGGCTGGGACTCAAGAAGCTTTGGAAAACGAAAAAAAAAGTTCCACATGTCTGAACCAAGACAGGACTTTACATACCAATGTGATTGCCAGAGTGTTACAGGTTTCTAAAACACTGGACTTATTTTTCAGAAACAAGTCTGTAAAAATGCTGCACCCTCCCATCCCGTCAGTTTGGCATAGGCTGTATGCACTGCGAGGATGAGGTAAAGCCTAAGCTTTTGCAGTATAGGCTGGAAGGGTGTGTAAAGTATTTGACAGCAAGAGACTGGAAGATTTGATAGGTAATGTAAATCATGGAATACGCCTCAGTGGAGAGGAGGGAGGGGGTTGAGCAGTGCGATTCTATCAGGAACCAAATCCTCCAAATGCAGCTTTGAATAAGAATGAAATAGATAAAACTTGGAGGAGCCATCACAGGAACGGTAATATTAGACAAACAGGAGATTTGCAATAGTGTTCTCTAAAATATCAGAAGACATTATCAGTGCCTAGTGGCTAATCTCATGCTTTTGCCTTCTTGAGCTAACAAGCCATCTGTGTAGTGTGTGGATGGAATGTCGGGGCAGTGTAGGTGACTATGGTGTTATCAGTGTTGAGCGCGAGGTTACAGAGGGGAGGCAATGTTTAAGGATGCTGAAATCTACAGTTCAAGTTTCTGCAGCTGTCGGGAGGTTAATTTCATGAAATAGCTATTGAGAGCTGTCCACTTGACAAACTATATATCACTCTCCCTCTCTCTCTGTCTCTCTCTCTCTCAACTGACTTTTTTTCCCCTACAATTACAACCCATACAAAGACTCTTGCTGCCATATGTTGGAAGAAATACCACGATAGACAGCTAAACAGGAAAAAAAAGGCTTTAATTAACTAGTCCTGACTGAGCTCATCAATATATTGACCTAGAAGATCATAGAAGCACTTTTTGTCTTATAAACATTTTGAATCTGTTATATTCTTCATCTGTTGTTGCAATTAAGTACTAATAACAAAAGGAAAGAAAACATGCAGAAGTATGAGGGAACAGCAGTATTTAGCTGCTCTCCACCACAGGGGATAGGTGGGAGGGGAGGGGGAGAGGAGCTCCTATCACTCCCCTCGACTAATTAAAACTAACGACTCCAGGTGCTGCATGGTGCTGGGCAGAGGAACGGACGGGTGGCTTGTTTGTGTTGGTGGTTCGCCTTCATTACCACCTCCATCCATTCTCCTTAGGAGCCCACCGCAGTATCGACTCAGATCCCAACACACAATGTGCAGCGCTAGAGAAAAGGGTGATCTAAATGCAAATGGTATGGTGTGATGCATTATACAAGGTGTATAGAGAAGTGATATAGGCAGCAGGAGGAAGATCTTTTCTTCAAGCAGAAGAGTTGGAATCTCAATGATGGCTGCAGGTCAATAGCAATACCACTCTTCTAAATGTTCTCCAAAAGCTTTGGGATGGGGGAGGTTGTTTCTCAGCAGCTAAGGAGTCGATTAACATGTTCACTCTTCAGCCTCTGAGGTATCTGGTGATCAATGAAAGACGGGGAAGAGAGTGAGAGAGCAACTGCCTATTCCCATTCCTGTCCTTTTAAATCACACCAGGTCTCAAGCCCCTTAGGCCATCTTGCCATTGCCATTCCTCTAGCACACACATATAAACGCACCGTAGAGTGTTGCTCTACCCAAAGGGTGTACTGCATAGATCTATATGTAATTATGACAAATAGTTACCTTCTTGATACTGCAGGCACTATCACAACTGTGAAATATGGCTGAATTTAATTCTGGAAAATCGATTTGAGTAAAAGGGTACTTTGAAGAAGATTTTGGTCAGTTAATTCAACCTGAAATTTCACTGCTGTTGGCAGGTCTCACACCCTGATGCTGCGAGTTTATACAGTTTGTAAAGGTTACCAAAAGCATCTGGTCGAGGTGCAACTTGCTAAGGGACATTTAGCCAAACATTAGTGGTGGTATTAGTACATGTATTTGTGCCCGTATGTATACTTTTGGCATTGTGTGGTCCTGGTACACAGACAAGTTGCACTGATAATGTGCAATATCAGCTACACCAGAGGAGTGAATGCAAGGTGGGGACATGGGCCTTACTACTTTTAGTCATATCTACAGTGTATATTCTTTTGCATTCTTGTCATACCACACCTGCCCACTAGATGGCCACAGTAAGTTTTATTTGACACCTTCCTGCACAGCTGTTTCTCATTTGCTTTCTAAGTCCCCATTGCACAGGAAAGGGAGTTTTTCAACTTACTAGACTTATGTTATGTGTTGTATGAGCTTTGACGTCCACCTGTTTGTTTGCCTGTTCCACCTGGCAGGCTTGTAAGCTTAGATCTCGCTGACAATATACTGCCTCTGAATCCCGCAACTTTTGTGGACTCTTTGTCACTTTCTCCTCCTATACATAAAATTCCACACACGCATTATTACACTCAATGAGGCTACTTTAATTTGAATGAAATCCAATAAACAAACTTGCCTGGGGTGGAACTGCTAAACTATCAAAGACGAGACAAAGCAGGGATCATTGTGCTTGTTATGCCTTTGGCATTCATTCTTGTTGTGTCATTAAAAGTGCTTATTGAAGTTCTATTTGCCCTCAATGATGTTGATTTTCTTTTGATGACTCTTTTCTCTTCATAGCATTGGACTGGCTTGGACATAATAAAGGGCAAAGCCTAGCTATATTAAGTAGGCCATTTGAGTTTATTGCATGAGCTGGTGTTTGATTTGAATACTTCCAGGGTTCATTCAGTTCTATGAAAATCTTCTAATCAGAGGTAGCACAAGATGTCTAGCACTAACCGCACGGAGGCCACTTGATTAGTAAAATAACTAGTTTTGGTTCAAAATTATACTTAAAGTTTAGTTTTCCTTATTTTCTGTCATATATTGTTACAATGGTACATTTTCATATTAAAGATGGCCAAATAATGATGGCAGTGCATGTACAAACAAGCTCTGTGTGCCCCTAATGTCAGACACAGCTCTTGATGTGAAAAGAGCCAGAGTCACCCAGAGTAATCTACAAATTTCAGAGGTCTATCAAACATTTTGTGAATGAAAGTTGAATTTGACTGCCTTTTCTAAAAAAAGAAAACAACAACAGTGGATACATCAGATTTTTTGTTTTTGTTTAGCAGAACATCGGCATTGAGGAATCAGAACCAGATAAGTAACAATAATATCACTAAAATCTGTATTGGTATTCAGACCAAATGATCTCATAGCTGCTATTAATCATTCCGCTAACTACTGGAAGCTGTGCTTCGTTACCTTTGGTACTTCCTAACATCACAAGTTTTTTAATTTGATATTTCAGTGCATTTCCCTCATGTAAACCTTTCAGCGGGGATGTATGCACATTTTTATACAGCTTGTGGCTGAAAGAATTAATTTCTAATTAGAATTAGAAAGTTGGTTTAAATGGTGCATGGTCTTAAAGGGACAAGAGCTGAAACATTTAATTCAACCAAAGAAAAAATTCTGCTTTTAAAGCTTGGATGCAAAGTGTATAGTACTCTTAATGAGGCATTTTGGCCTTTGAGTTGGCACTTTTTTCTTCTAACTTTCATTTTCACAGGTACAGGAAAGTGCAGTTTAAACACGTTGTTTATGCATTTCCAAAAGACACTGGTGCTTAAGCAAAAGCTTACAAAATGTAAAATTGATTTTAAAAAAAAAACATGAATCATTCTTGGTAGAACTTTTCTAAGAAAAAAAAGAGAGTTCTTTTTTACATTTATTTGCTCAATTCAGTAGCTCAATTTTTGTTGCCTGCTGGAACATTTCAGTTCCTATTTATTCCTGCTTCTGTGTATGCTCACTGGCTAATCTTGCCAAAATACAAGGAATGTGTTTTGTTTCCACATGCATGCGCCACATGAAAGGCGCAACAGCCATACTTACAGTGGTGCCGCTGTTAGATTATAATAAATGTTGAAGGGTGTCAGTTGGAATCTTACTCTCAAGTGTGCATGACGGTTGTGATGACATAACAGCATGCACAATGTGAGGAAGAAATGCTTTTACAATGCTTGTCCATCATTTTGCATTTATTATGATTATAAAACTGATTCTTTGATCAAATTGACTAATTCCAGTGAATTTGTCTTTGTGTGCTGGATCTATGCACCTATGCCTGTGTTTGTAGCCTGCTCTGGGGAAAACATTAAACATATGCATAGTAACCTGAATTTACTTTCCTATGTTAGCATGCTCCTCTAGCTGGTCACAGCTTATCACAAAATATGAGCTTGTTTATTCTGGCAGCATCTTTGATGCTGCTGTTGTGAGTTTACCCCTGCTGTGGCGTTGCACTGCATTTCCCCAAAATAATTTAGTAAAAGGAGCTTTTATATTCAGCTCACCTATTCTAAGGTCTGGTATGATAATAATATAATATACACAGCATGTTCAAGACTAAGTGATACAAACGAAGTTCAGAAAAATGTTACATAAAAGTATGATGGGATACTTGCTTGTAGTGTGTTAATTCAGGCATGTCCATATGTAATTTTGTTTAAACAGTAATTTATCATTCAACCTACAATCTGATATATTTTTAAACTGATATTTAGCTAACTCATTATATACCAGATGAGCTATGTTTTTAGCTCTACTCTTCTGGATGCATACCTGACTAATCTGCCATTTGGTGGTAATGTGCAGTGAGTTTTAGGAGGATTTACTAAGGAGTCAGCTGAATGGGAAGAATAACATCCAGGCAATCAACACCTATGTCCTGCCAGTCATTAGATACCCTGCTGGGATAATAAGTTGGCTAGGATGAGACAGAAGCCACTGAGATCAAAACAAGAAAGCTCCTTACCATGCATGGAGGGTCTCACCCCAAATCCAGCACCCTGAGACTGTATGCTAAGCAGAAGGAAGGAGGTCGAGGACTAGTGAATGTCAGAACCACTAAGCAACAAAGATCCATGAGTACATCAGGAAGATTGCCACAACGTGTGCTTAGTGAATACCTCAGGCAGCAGAAAGAAAAGGAGTGAGAACAGGAACCATCATTGAAAGACAGACCCCTGCACGGCATGCACCACTGGCAAATAGAAGTGGCTGATATTGAAAAATCCTATCAATGGCTAGACAAAGCTGGGCTGAAAGATGGCACAGAGGTACCAATCATGGCAGCACGGGAACAAGTTCTCTGCATAAGACTGATGGAAGCTAGGATCTACCACATCAGGCAAAACCCCAGATGCAGGATCTGCAGAGATGACCCTGAGACAATCCAGCACATAATAGCAGATGCTAGCAGGCAGAGTATACATGGAACACCTTAACCAAGTGGCTGGCATAATATACAACAATGGCAGCCTCTGGCCACACCCACCAGAGCTTTCTATCCAGTCTCCTGAATATTGATAAAATCAAGACTACCCTAGTGAGGAGGAAAAAAATATGTTCCTATAGTCATTAAAAAAAAAAAATCAACCACCAAAAATGCCATCTGAAAAGTAGATTGTGCCATAGCCTGCCTTCAGTCAAAAATCACATAAACTCATTGCTCTCATTTAACATTTTACTGTTTCACGTGCACAACTGCACACATGACAGAGAAGAACATGTAAGTGAAAGGCTTGCACATAATATCATTAAAAATAGCATACATTTGAAAGAAAAATTAATATATCAAATCATAATATATTACTTAGGATCCAATATTAATTTTATTTTACTTTACGAGAGCATCTGGCCCTCACAGAGTCTGCCAAGAAAAATTCTGGCCCTTGGACAAATATAGTCAATGACCCCTGGTATACAGGAACATCTGTGCCAGGTATGGCCTGGAAGTCCCGAGGTCAAAGTGGGATATGCTCCCAAAGGTGGCTGAGAATGATTGAGCTGTGGGACTTTTGTGGTGCACAAGCAGAGGAAGAAAGCTGTAGTGATAGATAGATAGATAGATAGATGGATAGATAGATAGATGGATAGATGGATAGATGGATAGATGGATAGATGGATAGATGGATAGATGGATGGATGGATGGATGGATGGATGGATGGATGGATGGACGGATGATGTATTTTTTCACTATTTCACTAATACTAATACTGCTTGCTGAGCAACCTGAAGCATGCTTTACAAAGATACTGAAGGAGAACCATGTGCACACATCCCCATAAATAGTGATTTATTTTATTTGCTTTCTGTTATTTCCAGTTACTCTACAGATCATTTTAACAAGTAATCAATTTGAGCTGATTGCAATATGTATTTCAGCAGATAAAAAATTATGATGATCTGCATTATAGTCCCAGTTTAGAAGGCTAATTCATGACTATAAAATTGTTTCTGCTCTCACTTTCTGCTTACTGTTCCCCAGATAACCCTCAGGTAACATGCAAGAATATTTATTTACTTTGCAGTTTGTCTGATCAATAAATGCGCATGCTATATTTTTTTTTTAAAAAGAGTCCTTGATGGAATATCATGCACAGTGATTAACAGTAAATGTTAAACTGTCAGTTCAGTTACTAGTATGTAAATGATTTGTCAGTGATGGAGAGCAGAACAAATTGTGATATTAATTGTAAATGAAAGTTATGCATATTGACTATTAAACACTTCAACAAGTCAGGTGTTTCAAGAGATTTAATTTTCTAATGTAGTGTAGAATCTCAAAAATCTCAAAAAGGATTTGGACATTTATCATATGCCCTGATAATTATGACCAACTGTTTTTTTCCCCACCTTGGAGCTCTTCTATAGCTAACTGCTGCAGATTAATATATTCATAATAACAGAAAGCATTTTTGCAACTGCTTCAAATTTTTACATTTTTTTATTCAGTGCAAAAGAATAATTAATTTCCAATGAACGAAATGCACACATCTAACTTTCTTTAAAAGAAATTCACAAAATGGTCGAAATGTTAAAATGTATAAAATAAATACAAAAGAGAAGCCCTTCATTTTTCAGTGCTGTTCCTTAATACCTCTTAAAAATGGTACAAAATGTGCATACCACAATAAATGAATTGGGAAAAGCGTTTAGGAAAAGATCATTTCTTAGAGTCAGACAATAAGCATAATAAATTAATATTTTGTGGCTGCTGTGGGAATCCTCAGAACTTGCAGCACAAGCCACAGCCCTTGTTGTGGCAGCATTTGCAACACCAGCGGCACAAGGAAAGATGGCTCTGACGCTTTTGCCTGATGTGATTTGGCATCTGTGTGAAAGACAAAAGACATGAGCAAGGTGTTCAACACCATCCGCTCTATATACCAAGATGCTCTGCGGCGAAAACGCATCCACTTAAATTTTAATTTGTTCTTGGTAATTGGCTTAATTCATTCAGTCGATTGAACATACCATTGATGATTCCACTGACATCTCTTGATGTGCCACAACTGGAGTGTCATTGCTCCCTGCCTCCTCCAGCTCTTGCACCTGTTAATGAATTATGCACATTTAGGAGATGCATCTTAGTGTCCTGGCAAAACATTTACATCTAATAAGCAAATGAAATGAGTTTAAGACAAATTCTTACCCCAGTGAATGGAATGGCAGAGCTCTCCAGAATGCAAATAAAGGCGAGCACGAGTGTCACTGCAACTGCAATGCTGAATGCCTTCATTTTGGTTGGGGTTTAAATGGTTAAGCTGTTGTACCCTTTGAAAATTAGAGTTGATAGGTCTTCTTTCTCATGGGTGTCAGTGTGGCAAAGAACTCCACAATGCCTTCAATTTATTCTTCAGGTCCAGTGATGGATGATGATTGTCTGGGCAAGTGGATTTCTTCAGATCTTTCACTGACCCTTGTCAGCTCGCGTCCTTCTGCTGGTTGATGGCGTGCTGACCGTGCTGGTTTTTATACACAGCCGGGCTCCGTATTGCCTCATCGCTACTGGAAGCCCAGCCCATTCCTGGCAACAGTTACCTAACTCCAGTGGGGAAGTTTTTGACCTCTTCATTTCTCCTTACTATACTTCTGCTATAGTTGGGGGAAATTCAGTAATCTATTTTTGATTGTGGGTCCCAGTGTCTGTGAAGAATATGAAATCATCTACAGACTTTTAAACAGAATAACTTTCCACTGCGAGAACATAATTCCACACATGAACAAGCTGCTGGAGACCATTATTTTTACAATCTCTGAAAACAATATGTATTGTGTAAATTTGACTTTTTTTTTTTTTTTTCTGGAGGAACCCTGGCAAGAGCACTGTACATTCTCCAGCAAAAAGGCCTAGACAGCATAGGTCAATCTATTGCATGGCTGACTGAGCTGTACTTGTTTCGACCCAGGAAATCCTTCACTAAGGAGAAGGAGCCACTTTGGAATATCCATTGCTCAGTTTAAAGGATGTAATTACAACCTCTCAAATGGAATAATTAGCCCCTCATTTTCAACACGTTCAGTTTTTGCATAATACACAGGAACCTGCAGTTGAACCAAATTAAATCCCTTTGAGAGCTGGAGAGTAGTAGCCAGGATTAAAAAGCTCCATTTGAGAGTCAAGGTGTTTCAATATGCAAGAGTTAAAGATGAATATAAAATATTGTAGTGAGGGTTATTATGTCTTGACAACAATGAATTGCATTGTTTCGGGTATTTTAATCTGCATCTGTTCAATGCCCTCGTTTTTATACTTTCATACATCATTTTTAGAGCAGATAATTAAGAACACACAAAATAACAGCTGCTTTTGTTTCCTTAAAAAATTCTGGCAATCCTAAACTTTCTGAATAGATTTCAAACGGTGCATAATTAAAACAATGCTTATTTAATGGCGCAGTGAGAACAATGGCAGATTGTTCACAGTTTTGCAGGAAAACTAGCTCTCCTTCTTTTACCACTGAAGCCATGAGAAACACCTACAGATTAATTAACGAGCCAGCGTAAGAAAACTATTCCACAGAAACATCAGGCTGTGAATAAATACAAAAATCAATAATGGTGGAAATGAAATCAGAAAACAGCTAAATAAAGGTGCAAACTGATAAATGGTCGGGCTGTGCGGGCTGATAAAATCGGAGGCCATTTGAATTCTCATTATACCTTCAAAGTCTTTCCATTTGCACGTCCTGACTCAATTAAGGAACAACATGTCGCAGGACCCCTGCGTCAGTCTGTCTCGTTCACTGATAACCCCACTGGCCCGTGCGCTTGCTTTGGGTGACCACAACATTAGTGTCAACAAATACAGTCATGAATGGCTCCACATTTGTTGGAATATATCCATAGTTTCCCGATATTCAGCAAGATCTCCACATTATCATACTTCATACTTTTTGTGCTTACGTAGGATGAATGGGCTCTACTCCATTATCTGAACCAGCACATTATGTCCACAAATAATGAACATGTCATTTTATTTACTATGCTTCGCTAAGCATGACTCGTGAGATCTGAGTATGACGCTTGTTAACAGTATAAAGACAAAAAAATTATATATTCAGATCCTCTGAGTGTGAAAAATAAAAAAAAAAGAAAGGTTTGACATTGATGTTTTTTTTAAAAAAATAAAAAAATATATATAAAGAAATCATAGAGCAGGGTTTTCCAAGCACACATTTTTGCCCCGTCTTTTCCTGAGCATGCATGTCTCCTAACAGTCCCTGTGGCTATCAGTAGGAATCTTCTTGCCAAACAAACCCCGGCACCAGCATGGCGGACAGATTCACCTCAGCAGGCGCCACTCTCCCATTTTTTTCCCCCTGGTCGAGGACATTGCCCCCGTCTGTCTCTGTTTCATCACCATACTCTACTGCTGTCCCCATCGCTTTCTCACCCCTCTCCCCTCCTCCTCTCCTCTCCTCTCCTGCATGCTTTATAGGAAGCTGTGAAACAAACCATACATTATTTCTGCCTGCCACACAAAAACACTGTCCCTCACCGCCGTCATCTGTTTCCCCGAGAGTTTACATCTTCTCTCAAAACTGGGCCACAAATGAACCAGTGTTGGGACATCACGGGGAGAGGAGTACGGAGTACAGGTTAATGGGTTGCTGGTCACTGCAGGGAATTCCCCAGTCAGTGTGGAATGAGAGGGTACAATATGCTGCTGGAACTTCCAAAAGTTAAGTAAGCTGGGCCAGTCCTAATATATAAAAAATAACAGTAAGGAGAGGATTTATCCATACTGCTACAGCAACTTTATTTAAACAATAAATGAAGAAAGACAGTTAAAATTATAAAATGAACACTAAGTGCACCCTTATGCATGTCATTGCTCAACTCTCTTTCCTCATCTCCCTTTATCTGTTTTCAAAAACTGTAATAAAGGCATAACACGCCCCAGAACAAGAGTGAAAGAAAATGTAGACATCACAAACAAAACAAATGTAGTTTAAAGCTATAAAATGTTTTAATTTGTCAAACTGAATTTTTCTGTTTGGTACCGCCACATGGGGGAAACAAGCTTGATACTGAAGTGAGATTTCTTTTAGTCTTGCCTAGAAGTGTAAGAGTACAACAACTGCACTCAGTTTGAAATGAAAGTATGAATTAGCTTTTCAGCATCTAGCAGCTTATGAGCAACTATATCATGGTTATATTTCAGAGCGGGAAGATGTCTCCTTTTCCCAATTTTCCTTTTAATGGAAAGCCTCTTTTGTCAGTGTAAAAAGCATACCTGGGGTTGTCTGCCGAGGTGAAAAGCTTTACTTCTAATTTTCTAGCCAACTGTCTTTTTCATTTAAATGTAGCTGCTATACATGATATTTTTATAGCTTGAAAAGATGTTAAATCTTTGGTTAAACTGGCTTTTGCACAGGGTATAATTCACCGAGCAGGCTTCGCTGAACAAATTAAATGTATCTATTTCGAATGTTTAGCAACTCAATATCAGATCTTTGCCTAACATTTGTGGTTTAGAAAATCATAGTGATCAGGAAGTCATAGTAAAGTCAGACACAGACTCTTTTAAATGTGTGCATTTACAGTACATGCACAATATAAAACATTTCTTTTAGTATAGGTCAAAAACTTTGTTTCTTATTTGTATGCACATTTGGGCAGTGCCCATCTTATTTAGATGTTTCATCAAATGGATTTATTACTGTATGTATAGTTTGGTTAATTTGGTGTAAATTTGATTGATATTGAAGCTTCATGCACTGCGTAGGCTTCACTGAATCAACAGGCAAAAAAAAAGAAATCTTTCAATCTATCTTTTTAATTTTTTTTTTTTTTTCTTTTCTGAAGTGAGATTTTTTTCTGGGAAACAGATCTGTGATCAAATAATGGCAATGCCAGACAGGAACATTTTCAGCGCTTATCCCCTGTGATGGTACATCAAACAATATGCTTGGTGCAATCCAAACTGCGTGACCCAAAGCTTTAAGAGGGAGACACACGCATGTCTTTCAAAACGTGCACCAGTTTGATGTGTCGATTTGATTAGTGCTAGAAATGCTGTCAAATATGACACTGTGGGTGCACAAAAAGGCAAAATAAATAAACAAAAAAAATACCTATCCTCCATTTATGGCAGCAGCAGAACACAAACCTTTGTGCTGATACTTTTCTTATGAGTGTGACAGGTGCAATGTCATTATTAATGTACGCCCAAGAAAGATGGTAAGTGTGGTGTGAGGCGCATTGTATGTCAGGTGGAATAAGACTCTTTCTGTCAGGCTTTTTCAACAAATAACAACCTCAGAAAGAGGGGGAATGTGTAACAAGCTCGGGCAGTGGACAATACATGCTCCTGCCAGTGTGCTCCTGTAGCTAAAAAAGCACAAAGGTAAGACAAGCCTGCAGGCCATGAAACTGTGGCTTTCCAGGAGAATGTGCTGGCCAGCATGAGCTCAATGAAAATCACTCAACCATGTGCTTTGGTAGATATACCTACACACACACACACACACACACACACAAAATTAAAGAAGGATTCTTCCAAATCACATGAAGGATTTTATAGAAGTGTCTTTTTCCTTTCCTCCAGGCAAATGTGACATTTGTTGAGTACTGACCAGACATAAACTACTGAATTCAAATCAATTGAATACAATTTCAGCAATAGCAGTTCATTGCTCAAAGCAGAGAGACTTTCTTCTTCCATTTAATACATCAATTAATTCTAACTGCATTATCTGGACTGAGAGGTGAGGGTTGACTCCCTCGTACATGCTTCCTATTACATTTATTAAAGAAACAGGCATTTATGTCATTTAATTTTCCCTCTCCAAATCAATATTATTTCAGATTTGCCTGAGTCAGTTCAGAAAGCTTTTAGGGCGAAGAAGGAAAACAGACAGATGGATAGAGAGTACATATGTCCCAATCAGAGAGGTACGTGGGATCAGAGATCATCCACTTCAAACAGAAACAGGGACACATAGACGCCTGCCTGCCTGGCTGGCTGTCTATGCGTGTTTAAATGGCAGCTGACAAACAAAAACAAATCAGATTTAACACATGCTGTCAGTCTAATGAATGCTCTAATGAATAATATAGTGCATGGGTTTTTAAGTTCTAAACAGTATCACTGTTTGGATGCAAATAGCATTTTACTCTGCAGTCAAAATATATCGAAAAAAATCCTTTTAAGAACAGCAGAATGTTGCTTAAATGCTTTAGCCTTGCCGTGTCCCACTCAGTCTCCCTAAGGGCTTGGATACAGCTTTTATCCATCATTGATCTTTCTCACCCAAGGTGCCCTCTGTGTTTTCTTAATACTTACTTGTGTGTTGATCAGTTGAATGTGTGGATTTGAGTACACATGGGACATGTAACCTACAGTAAGTATATCTTTACATAAGAAAATTCCTAAATATAATTAAAGCTGTGTATCTCCATCCAGTCTTGTAACACTGATGAGACATTCCAGCCGATGCCTAAACCCTGATGTTTTGGAAAACCCTTGCTGAGAATATAGACATTTGTGTTAGACATGCCAACTGGTCACAGTAAAGAAGACATATTGTAGGCATCCCAAATTGCTAACCAACATGCCCAGGACCAAGACCCTGCAACTGGCACATCTAAATGAAATGCAGTTGTTTGTTATCACTTACACCCATTCTTTTTTCTGCAATGGTGTCCAAATGTCTACTGTGAAAAAAGCTCATTTTTATAAGGAAGTCAGATCCAGGACCCTCAACTGGTGGCAAATTAAATTTATTGTGCCACATGTAGTAAAAAAAAACCATGTCCAGTTTTAAGAATTACTCAGATTAGAGCTATCTGTCTTCTGTTGCTTATCTAGTTCAGGGTTACTGAAGGTTATCCCAGCAGACATAGGGCTTGAGGCAAAGTACATCCAGGACAGGTCACCAGTCTATTGCAGGGCTAGCACACTGACGTTCACACCTAAGGCCAATTTAGAATTGCCAGTTAACATGTAAGCCTCTGGATTATGGGAGGAAGCCAGAGTGCCCACTTAAGCACAATAAGTTATAAATTCTAGCCAGTGGAGTTGAACCAAGAGCCTTCCTGCTGTGAGATAACAGTAGTAACCACTGCGCCACCATTCAGCTTTAAACAGAATCAAATGACTCCCATGTTAACATTACCAACATTACAGCATGCCCCTTTTTTCAGCTTGGTCAGAAAAAAAAGTGTTTTGATTTAGTTAGCCAATTTGCTCCTTCATAAAAATTGTAGAGAAAGAAAAGGAGTTAACTCACCCAGTTAAAGTTTAATATGGCTTAAATTTAAGGGGTATGGTCAGGCTGTAGCTGGTAGCTGTCTGCTAGGTGTCCCCTCAGCAATTCAAGCGATGGTAACTGGATGTCTGGAGCATGTTTTCAGTGTTGGTGCCCTTAAGAGCATGTCAATGGAATTAGATGAGAAAACTGCATGTTGTGTTGTACCAACAGCCAGTATCAGTTAGCCTCATGCTAACTGATACTGATTTTAAAAAAAAAAAGAAGAAAAAAAAAAAGCCCAGAGTCTGGTTATTTTAGCTGACTGAGGTCACTTATTTGAGAAACTATTTGTTTTAGGAGAATCAAGATTAATGTAAAATGACCTAACAATCTTTTTTTCCCCTTTTTTATACTAATGTTCGACTCTTTGTTTGAAATGTACATGGCGTCATTAAAAAGGTACTGTAATATATTTCTATGCACTAATTAGGACTTCACATTATTTGAATTTTAGCAAGTTGGTGGGTTCTTTGTTGCTGTCAGCACTGTTAACAGATCAGAATAATTTATTAATCCCGGGGGAAACTGTTTAGAGAGGGCAAAACTTAAAACATAGGAATAGGTGAAAGTTGAAAGAGGGAAGAAAAAATATCAAGAAACAGTTCAAAAAGAATAGCAGGAGCCACGGTGACGGGCTGCAGCTTAGCAGAGATAACTTTAACTCCGGGTTTTCAGTTCTGAGGTAAATCACTACGGTAACTTATCCTGCAACACGCCCACTTTTTAAAATCTGCTTTTAAATCTTTAATTGCTCTCCAGCTGTTTTAACACCGTTGGTGTTCCATCTAAAACAAGACAGTTAAAATGGTCTCACACGCCATTTGAATACCTTTTGTTAAAGTAACACATGCCAATTTAACTGAATACATACTTGTAATATTCCAGTAACACTGATCGGTCTCTTCATATGCAGAGTCAGTAATTTTGCCGACGTTCCTTCCTGGCTTAAAATAGACTTTATTAATATAGCACTTTTCCAGTCAAAGTCCAGCCAACCACAGCTTTTTAAATGTATTTTTAAATATTAGACTAAACATAGTGTGTCACGCTTTGATGACTCTCACACACACACACACACACACACACACACAGCTGCTTTTGCTGCAGCAGTGGTGTAATACTCTGCTGCTGGTACACCTGGGCATGCTTGCTGCTAATACCTCCTCATTTACTTTAACTTACTCATAACTGAAGCGGAAAACTGCTGATTTAATAAGTTGACAACCAATAATAATAATAATGACAGCTGATTGCAAATGTTAGGCTAAGTGAGGCTAGATTAAAAAAGGAAACAACAACAACAAAAAAAAAACTAAGTAAATGTTCAATTTGCTTCTCAGTCCAGGCCCCTTATGATGAGGTTAGTTTTTGTTGAATTTTAACATAAAGACTGGGGAAGTTTAATTATGGCAAATCTATTCAAGAATAAAAGTTGAAATAAAGTCCACGTCTCAAATACAAAATAACCTCCATATGCAGTGGCAACTAACAGACAGGAAGAAATACACATTCTTTTGGTTTCTGAGATCTGAGACAATTAGTGATAACCACAGTCAGAGATTTATAGCTAGTGAAAGCTTTATTTTCCACCATTTTGCTTAGAAAAAATGTCTCTAACCTGAGAACAGTGAGGCTGCTACACAGAGGAAAAAAAGGATTTTTTTTTCTTCCTTTTGCAATTTCAAAAAAACAAAACAGAATTAGCCACGAATGACCTTTCATTTATGATCAACCATCTTTTAAGCAGTATTCACGTCTTCACATTCTTTTCTCCCCTCACTGAGGTGTAAAAAAAAAACAAAAAAACAAAATCTACTGCAAAACATCAGTCATTCAACTTTGGCCAGAAGCCTCATTTGAAAGATCAGACACTTGCACTATACCTCCCAGGTTTCAATCCAGTTGCTGGAGCAGAACGGCACTTTAAAAGCACAAGCGAGTCTGAGATATTAAAATGTGATAGTCTGCCTGATTTTACCCGGGGTCTGAGTGTTGGGTTTTCTTTGCTGGATCCTGAGCTGTTGATATGAGGAGAAGCAATCGCGCTCTATTAAGTGGCTCTGAAATTTGACATCTTTCTTCCACTTGCACTGTCCAAAGCAGAACAAAAACGCACGGTGGATATTCATTCACAAAACCATCAACAACAACGTTAATATTGTCTCTTGTTGTTTGTACAACCAATTACAGTTTACTTATTGTTTGCCAGCGTGGGTGGAGAAATATGTAAGATCATTTCCAAGTTACCCACATGCAAACTATTTAGTCTTTTTGTGGAGAATGAGTCATGCTCAACTAAGAACTGCTACACAGAATTTCTGTGTACTCATTTTCCATAGTGAGCAAAGTCTTTGAGCACTGCTCTCCAGGGTGCCCCCCACCCCCTTGTGCGTTGAGCTCCATTTGAAGTGTTGCAATACCAAAATAGAGCAAACAGCTTGAAATGAAACGTGGGGATTATTCTTGCACGTATTGGGACACAGGTAAGTCACACGTGAACAAAAGATGAAAACAAAACCCATAGTACCTAAATATAATTTGGCAAAAGTTGGGATTTGCTCCGCTCTCCTCTCCAGACCATGATCCAAAGTGCAGCGTTTGACAGTTCTGCATGTTCCACACTTACATTTCACTTTGTATTTAAATACCACTTCAACAGCAAATGCCCAACACTTCAAGTATACCACCTTTTTTTCCCCAAACTGAACTTAACAGATTGCACACACTTTGTGGTAATTGTTATGACAAAGGGCCACCATGGAACTAATGAGTTATTGATTGTTTACTCCCAGAGATAATCTCCTTTAACATTCTGTATCATCTGTATTAAAACATGAGAAGCCATATTTACATAAATCAGCCCAGAATTATCAGCAAGCACAGATTCTTGTTTGTCTTTGGGTCTAGGTAAGCTATGTGTGTCACATTGTTTCTGTCTGTAGAATCGTGTTTTTCATACTTTGATTTCAGCTTCTTTTGGATGCATAAATTTCATCATAACCGGTCTCCATCAAGGCTTCTGTCAGCAAGCGGACTAATAAGTTAAAGGAGCTAAAAACAACATTAATACAGAACTCAAAAACACAAACAGAAAAAAAAGCATGAACTAAGTCAAAATGAATAATGAGGGAAAGGGTATAAACTGGAAGGGGGGAAAAAATGAAACAACAAACATCATAGTCCATGAATGAGGCTACATAAATACAAATAAACAAGGGCAGCAGAGGGTCTCTTTCATAGCTAGTACTATAGTAAAGCACCCTGATGAAGGCGAGTGGACACCTTTTCTTGGAGCACATTTCTACTCAGCTGCAGCGGGTGGTCATCTCAATAGGATTGGAAAAGTCAAGTGCAGCCAAAATCGACTGGTGATGGGTTCGCAACCTGGGAACCCAGGGGAGGATGCATTCACTAAAAAGAAAGGGATTCTCCGCAAGTCTTTTTTTTTTCTTTTCTTTTCTTTTTTAAATCATCTCGCTTTGTTTTCCACTGTGTCAGTTATATGTCTGAGTGGGTGTGCCCTGTGATGCTCTCTTCCTTTCATTCACTGTGGTGGTGTTTCTCCAACCATTTCGATGCCGTGCTGCTGGAGTTGCGCTCGGAGCAACGCATTCTCATTCTTCAGCTCTTCAATCTTAAAAACAAAGAAGAAAAAATTTTTTTTTTGCATCATCAACATGCTGCACAGCAAAATACAGCTTTAAGTTTACTGACCAAACTTTCCTTTGAAAACAGAGAGCTGACTGTCTAATGTACACACAGGTCTATGCAATCCCCAGGATTAGAGAATAGTGTGTGCAGCCCTTGTAAAAGACACCCCTGTCCACAACCAACTGGATTATCAAATCTTGAGGTATTCCATCTCTGCTACATTTCCCCTGGGTGAATCCTGAATTCATTGCCTCCCCACTGTGGGGCCGAGGAAGGATATTAAGCTTTGAGCATCAGAATAAGAATATATCACTGGGTCTCCTGCAGGCCCGGGATTCCATGCGGGAGATGTGGCATCCTCAGAGCTTCGAGATTTCACAATACTTTGAGTGCATTAGCATGCACTATCACACAACCCCTGTGTATATTATTCCCAGTCTCTCAAAGCACTGATTTCAGGTAACACTTCTCATTATATGAGTGCTAACTCTTTGATCCACTTTGTCAGGCTGTGATGATCAGCTATGCAGCCTGAAGTCTCAGGGGGTTTGTTTCGGAGAAATGAAGATGCATATGGGGCTAGGTGGATTTCATGCTTCTGAGACTTAAGTGAAAGAATGTTGCATTGAATTATAAAGCAAACTAATCTATTCAAAGCAGTGGCAATCTTCACAGCCACATATGCAGCCCACTACGCCTGCCTTATTATGTGCAAGTTTATTTATCTGCTACACCCAACCACCTCAAAGGAAGACTCTGAATTATCATTCATAGCCCTTCTTTACACATTACCGAAGTCATGGAAACTTCGCTTGATGCCGCATTTGCAGCCTAGAGCAAAGACTGATATTCATACCTGCTGCCTGCACAACTCATTGTCCATTTGTATCCTCTCCACTTCCTTCAGACTCTCTTGCAGCCTCTGGTTGCTTTGCCTCAGCTCACGAATGTAGTCACAAGCTTTAGACAGGATGCCTCCTTTGCTCTGGAAATACAGAGACATCGTCACACAGTTAAAAGAAATTAAAAAATTTTAAAAGCAGCAATGAGTCGAGTGAAAGAGTGCTCACTGCTCCAGTCTTGGTGCTGTCCATATTGCAGTCTGGGATAATCTTGGAAAGCGTGACAATCCAGTTGTTGATCTTGTCTCGTCGCCGTCTTTCGACTGATGAACAGACATGAAACAGTAACTGTTTTCAAATGAAGTGTACACATACAAGCTGCATTTCAAGATTTCTATTTTAAGCTACAGTGAAGGACCACAGGTCATTTTGATTTACAAAACCAGTAAATTTCATCTGCTGAATCTTGTAGGTACCAACTTTCCTGACCAACTTTGATAGCTCAACAGTAACCTCTAGTGGCCGGTGAAAACAATATGGTGTTTTCTACTCTTAACAGAATATTTTGATAGGGCTTAGTGATTTTCTTTCATCAAAAAATGTTCCATTTAGGCACCACACTGCATTGTGTTAAGACTGTCTGATGAAATCAAAAGCCACAATCATGACTAATTACCCACCTTCATTATGTTGTGCTCTTCTCCTTTCATCTCTTGGTGTTCGGGGTCCATCCATTTTCCTGCAGATAGACAGGAAATAAAACACTTTTCATACACTACAATATCTCCCATCTCTGCGCTCCATACAATCGGGCACAAATCCAATCCAATCCTCCAAATTCAACTAATCCTTTGCCTATTAAAAACCATTCTTCACTGTTATCTTTAAATTCAAGCCTATTGTTATTGCCATTTAAAATGAGCCTCTGAAGATGGGTAGTGCCTTTGGTAGAAATACTAAATGATGCATAGCCCTACGAGGTCACATATGCAGTCCTGATGCCTGCGGCCTCGAGCCAGGCTGCCTTTTCTGGAATACAGAGAACCAGCCAGCCTTCTTACTTTAGTTGACTGTCCTCTTCCCAGGTGTGGCCCGAAGGGAGTGCAATGCTTTATTATGCTGTAAAATTACAACATAGTAGAAAACCAGATGCTGCCTACTGAAGTTGCAGTGTACACCTAATGACACAATTGTCTCTTGTCTTTGCAACCTCCCTCAGGATTCAGTTAATTAAGTCTCTGAGACGTGACAGGGAGACTTCTCACAGACCAGTAACACACTCATCAAACATCATCAAAGGTGGACCACTGTACACTGAAGTTACCTGTCAAAGTCATTTCCACCACATTAAGGGCAGGACCCAGGATTTCCCGACAGAGCATTACATTATAAGAAGGTAGTCAATGTTATTCACTCCACCTAGATTTAAAGCTGTAGCTGATAAGTGTACACATCACCCAAGCATCTGTTTCACTAACTGAATACTGGTGACTACAAAATCCTGAAAATGAATTCAACTATTGCTTATTGCATCACTTTGCTTGCACTTTGCATGAAGTAATAAATGACCTATGAGGCCATTTGTCTTGCCTGTCCCTTAAAAAATGTTTTTCTATTCTACAGCAGTGAATGTGTCCAATCAACACAACTTGACTGCTGATAGCTTCGTTTGAGATAGTCGGCTAAGCCAAACGACACTCTCACATGTATCTCAACACATCTTAATGGAATTTCAGCTTCATAATGGATTCAGCAGCCAAACAGTACTCTTAGGCAAAGTGTTAAAAATGTGGATGACGGTTTGAATAACTAAATGTGCATGCCTAGAGGAATGTTTTTCTCTGCACACCTCATCTAAGTGCTCCGGAGAGTAAATGTTGCCAAAGAAACCCAAAAAACTTACGAGCACATTCCCTCTGCTGAAGCACCATCCATATTTTTTGAAGCACTAATGTATAAAACAAAAGGATTTGTACAGTCTTTTATTGATCTGTAAAAAGTTTTTAAAAATGTAATCGTTTACCAGTGTTAGCTCCACTCTCCAGCCTCTTCCAAAGTTTTACTTTACCAGGCCATAGCCTTGACAATATTTCATTTAACTACACACTGAAAAACAAAACAAAACAAAAAAACCTGCCAGCTGAGATTCATATTCCCTCAATGGAAAATTAAAAAAAAAAAAGTAGTGTGTATTAGCTAGTTAGTCACAAATAACTTATTTGTAAAAGTGATCATTCAAGTGAAAGCACGTGGCTTCCACTGGCTCCATTTATCTCAATATCCCTGTTATATCAACAAAATGTACAGGTACATCCAGAGTGAATACTGTTCAAGTAGTTTTATCACCAACTTCAAAACTAGGCTAAAAGAGAACTAAACTCACATCACTACAATAGAGGACACTTTGAAAATTACACTAAAATAAAAGTGTGGAGTGAGCCATTTGTTTCCAGATGGAGAACAATGACCTGATTTCTCGGTCCTAATGGAAAAACACATTTGCCACAAGCATTACTAACAACAATGGATCAGGGTCAGCTCTGAAAAAAAATGCTACATCTGTGTCTCACACATCAAGAGCAAGGAGAATCACCAGGGACTTATGGGGAGGGAGGGGTGGAGAGAAGTGAAGGGCAGAGGTTTGTGTGCTTCTTCTCTTCTTGCGCTCTAATCTGATTAGTTCATTTGCTATAAAAGGAGTGGGGAGAAATGTGGAAACTGTCCTCACCAGTTTAAAACTTCGTGTTGCAGCAGCTCGTTTTCATCTCTGTGAATGGCAGATAGGTTGGGTAGTTTTCACTCACACATGCTGACATGCCAACGATAATGTCACGGTTCATTAATTTACATGTAAATATAACTCTGCTACATAATATAACTCTACATAAATTATTCATAGGCAACAATTTGCAACTCCTCTCAAAGCTGCCCACAACAAAGGACTGTGAATCTTTGAGAAATCTCCTGTTCTTGGGGTGGGGGTATAAAATCACTGAGAAATAAAATGTAAAACACAGAGAGAATTAACATTATGGGAAATAAAGGCCTAAAGACTGCCTAAAGTGTTGTACCCTGGATGTTACTCCTTACAGGATTACTATCTGAATGACCACAATCTAGTCAGTTTCACGAGTTAAAGGTTAAATATAGGCCTGGATGAAAGTAAAGGAATACTCACTTGGGTTCAGAGCTAACTCAATTTGATATTGGGTCATGTGTTAATTTTTAAGTGACCACACAGGCAAATAACTGGCTTGTACCAAACAAGAGGGGAAAAAATAGATGACATTCATGAACCTTGAATCTCAGTTTTATGGCTCTTGTGCCAATGTGTTTTGGCACTCGAGTGAACCGTGGGGGGAAAAAAAACAAACAAAAAAAACAGGTTGGTTTGCATGCAATTAAAATTAATTCCCTTTACTCAGGTGAGCCTGCTGATGATCTTAATAACAGCAATCATCAGCATGTGGCTAACAGTTGGAGAGTCTGAGATGGAGCCCTTTT
The DNA here is from genome assembly GCA_024447675.2 of Pterophyllum scalare. Classification (NCBI taxonomy): domain Eukaryota; kingdom Metazoa; phylum Chordata; class Actinopteri; order Cichliformes; family Cichlidae; genus Pterophyllum; species Pterophyllum scalare. The sequence continues at coordinate 51,244 of JAMQGT020012912.1, read as the reverse complement.
GATACATGACTAGAATAACGCATGTTGTGAATTTTAGAGATAAACAGTGTCAGAGTTTGAAGAAAACAGGGTAACAAATGTGTGGCCACCATATGCAAAACTAAAAAAAAAAAAATCCTTAAAAATCGATCATAACCATGAACTCAGGGTGAACATGTGAGAGATTACCTGGGAAGAAAAACAGCCTGGAGTAAAAGAAAACAGCAGCAGCAGCAAGGCTGAGAAATTTGAGCTTTGCAGTTGGTCAAATGGACATCACAGTGGCCTTTCAGTTCTGTTTTTTAGCATATTCATTCATATCAGACAATTATGTATTTCTTAAATAGTTGGTTTTCTTATTCACATAAGACTACTGCAGCCAGCTGCAGCACAGTGTAACCCCTTTACTTCCACACCCTGCCCCTGCATTAGTAATTAGAGTTCTATGACTTCAGTGTGCTAAATAAATACAGATATCAAATAAATCCTGAATTTGGAAAATGGTTTAAAACAGTTCACTCCCACCAGTAAAGATTCACCAATATAAGTTGAATTATCTCGCTTTCACACACAGACTATGCTTTAAGTATGGACATATTCACATATTACTAAGATGTTCAAAATGAACATCTTAGTATGTTAAATAAAACTAGCAATTAAGACCAAAAGCCCATTAGGAAAATGTTTGATGGGGAGCAATAGGGCCATTTTGCTCATAGATTTCTGTACAACCAGACTTCTTTTTGCAACCAAAGGAGTTGCTAACTGCTGATCATTAGAAAGAATATAGGTTTAAGGCAATTCCACACTAGACTTCCCTTTTATGGCCTTCTTTTATACAGTCTATGCACACACAACATAGCTCCCATAGCTGCAGCTCTTCTTGCTCACAGTGCTGTCCTATCATCATCACTCTTTTCAATGTTTTGCTTTTTACTGGATTTTTATTGCCTTTTCAATGCATCACAATCTTTGAGGCTTTTTGAAAAAAGTGCACTACCTTCTTTAATGCAGAATTGTATTTTCTTGTTATATTTATCTTCTAATGAAAATCTATGCCCTCGTTGTTAGGGCAGTACTAATTCAGAGTCTGATGGATGGTGTTTCTTGAAAGGATGTGTTTTGCGGAGATGCACTCTGGAGCATCACTGCTAAACACAAATAATTTATTGCTCCAATAAATGGGTAAAGTCCTTATCAAAAATAACTGAGACATATCATCATAATAAAGTTATTACATCAAATTTATTTAAAAGCTTTAGTCATTAAACCCACTTTTAAACGCCACCATTAGTCATAAAACATGCCTGGTTTTACAAGTCTCAAGCTGCAATGTCAATATTGTCTCCTTCACACAAACAGCAAATGAGAGCATTGATACTCACGCAGGGTATGGCTGTGTTCGTGGGGCGATGGTTCGTGGCGTGCCTGTCTGAATGACATCAGGGGGAGTCATCATCACATAAAACTGACCTGTGGAAGGCACAGGTGTATTCAGTCAACAATGAGGAGCAAGGCACAACATTTCACAGAAGACTGACTTGATTCATTTATTTTCTTAACCGCTTATCCAACTAGGATCCAGGGGTAGGAGGCTGGAGCCTTTTCCAGCTAAAATTAGACAAAAGGCAGGGACAAGTAGCCAGCTCAACACAAAGAGCCAGACAACCATTTAAAATCACATCCACACATTCAGAATCAACAGTTAACTTAACGTGCATGACTTTAAACAGTTTTTTCTGAGGGAAACTCAAGAAAAAACCCACACAGGCACAAGGATAACATTACGCAGAAAGGATCAAGTCAACCAGCAAAGCCTGAACCCACACCTTTCTTGGACAGATACAGTGCTAACTGTGTACAATCCACATGTAGACAGAAGAATATTCAAAACACTACTCATCCAGACCTTAAGATATTCAAGAATAAAAAATATCATCAAATAAAACCACGTGTTTCCCCATAAGTCACCTAATCTTATCATCTGGGTCAGCCAGATGGCAAACCTGACCCAACAGACTAACAAAATGAGCAACACAATTTTCTGCCAAAGAAAAAAAAAAAAATCTCCAAAACAATGAAGGTCCTCTCACACAGAAACCTTCCCCTGTAAGAGGTCATGTAACTTCTTGACACAGAAATTCAGCCTGTAGTTATTCCAAAGAATGTAATCAAGGGCTACAATGCAGAATCGTTCACAGACGCTGACAGAAAACACACAAGAAAATCTGTATTTTTCAGATGAAAACAGCAAAGTACACTCAGTCTTTTAACACAGCAAGCAGACTGCAGACGCTTCCACTGAACAAGGCCACATTTTAATGTTTTAAGATGCTCAATGCATATTAAGTACTTTGCTTTCTATATCAAACTGCATTAACAATTTGGCTCCAATCTAATTTTTAAAGTTGCACCTAACTGAACCTGTTACATAAGTTACAGCTGAGGTGCATCAACTGATATGGCCTTAAGGATGTCTGACTTCTGTGGGTTTAAGTCATGTGATGGAAGTAGGCACACAATGCTCAGCCAGAGAGAAAAGCAGTGTGTGTGTGTGTGTGTGTGTGTGTGTGTGTGTGTGTGTGTGTGTGTGTATGTGTGGATGTTCTGCATGAGCTTGACAAGCTATGTCAGTAATTAGTAATGGATGAGATACATCAAAGAAACCTAATGATTCAAGGAAAGCCCAGTCAGTGAATCAATGCAATGACCTCGTATGACCCATGATCGTGCCTCTACATAGGTGTTTTCCAGAGCATGACTGAGCTCTGGTGTTCAGCTGAGAAAAATGCCTGTTTCATTCTGTGTTTGTTAAACACAAACATGAATCCATGAGTTCTATGTGTCCCAAGAAACCTTCTGTCTTTCTCTCAAGAAGACACAAACAACACATAAGGGCACACTGAGTGTTAAAGGAGGACGATATAGCCTCAAAACTGTACTGTAATGCTACAAGGTAATCAAGGTAAAACGACATTTCTGACAAATCAGAAGAAAAATACTGAACAACATTTTACTGGTGACTGCAGCTTGGAGGCATCAGCAAACAAAATGAGGGGCATTTCCATCCTTCCTTATTCATTCGTTTCTTTTAAGTAAAAGTACAACATAACTGCTTAAAACCTCAGCTTAACAAAAAAAGAACTTAACATCGCAACTCTTCAGCCACCTGCACAATATTGTTACATAATTCCATTATAAAAAAAAACCCTGTTTGTTCATTTGTCAGTCTGTTTGTTAGCAATATAACTCAAAACGTTTTGAACTAAAATTGATTAAACTTTGAGATATTCCTTAGGGGCTCGAGAACAAATGATTTCATTTTCAAGCTAAAGGTCAAAGGTCAAGGTCACCAAACATTTCCACAAAAAATTCCCATCTTATCATTTGCAAAATTTTTAAATTAATATCTCAGTGAATTTGATGCACCTTGCCTCTCGCCCTATGACAGCTGGGACCACCGCCCCCCCCTCCTGAATTACTAGTTTTTCACATAATAAAACTGACACTGAACAATATTTTCTATCTGGGATGTTATATCTTGGGTTTATCTTGAGTTTTTTAACCAGCTGCACATAACTACATCAACAATTTCAAAGTACCATTTGCTGTGTTATACCAAGCGCAGCTAGCAAGTACTCCACTGATATTTGGTTGAGTCATTTGTTTACTTTTGGTTTGCACATTTTCTTGCATATTTTGGAAAGTATTGGTTACTAAATAGTCATCAGAGGCTGACATGCAGTTCTCAGTCTCAGACATGCCTGGGTTTGCCTTGCTGTTATGTGCCCTAGTGAACATGTGACACTTTTAAACCAGGCAAATATTTATACTAGTATAATTGTGGACAATATGATATGGCACAGACCTGGCTGGGTATAGGCCTCAAATCTCAAGTTTGGCACTTGAATCGTCTCCTTCAGCCTCGGATCTATAGATTCATGTCAAGGATATGGGGTATCCCAGTTTAAAGCATTTTCAAGTCTGGGCCAAAATGACAGCAAGAAGCACCGCCAGCACCAGGAACACTGGGTGATGAATTACAAGTTCCTACAATAACTGCTGCCCAGGCACTACATTCTCCTACATAAAACCCTTGGAGACCTGCAATGTCCGACTCCTTGATAACAACCCTGAAGACAAATAATGACAGTCCACCACTCAGCTGCCAGCCAGCAGTAACAGTGGGCTTGCTAGATCTAGACCTGGCTGAGTAACCCAGAATAAGCACATGGCAGTTTTTATTAAAAAGGCATTAAAGACTACATCCCGCTATTGAGGTCAACTGAGCACCGACAACCCTCACTGAATGCAGCTTCAGCCAGTCATATTCTGACCACCATAAAACCACAAGGATAGTTAATAATGCCAGATGACAGCATATGGCAGTAAAAAGGAAGAGAAGCAGAGTGGGAGGACATGTGACACGAAGTAAACAAGTAAACATTGTAAGCGTGGCAAATTTAATTTTGGCATCTGATAATATTTGACTTGAAGGAGGCATATTTCAGTCATGGCAAAAATTTTGGTCGCATTAATAAGTTAGGAATATGATACCAAGCAAAGTGAGCTGCTCGGTATGTGGAATTTTAAATAATTTCTCATAATAACCACAAAATTAATGAACACATCTAATGACCCTTCTAAAAATGCTGAGTCACTGCCTAAGGAAAACTGTGTTCACCAGCATCACAAATATTATTTTAAACATTGTTGAGCAAAAGTGTCAAATGGGGGCCAGGAATCACAGAGCAAATTATTCTGCAACACATATTTAGATTTATAATGTGTAAAAAATGGACATAAAAAAGTTTTTAAAAAAACCCCAGGAATTATCTATTCGTCTGCTGCTTTGTGGTGTCAGTGTGCAGGATTGTCATTATTTGATTTTAATAATAGCTTTTTGAATTGCTTTTCGTCTTCCTCAACAAAGGTTAGTGAACAAATATTTATTTATTTTTTATTTAACCCTCTTTCATCATATAACTGCCACCAGTGGGAGTCATGGAGTTGTGAGCCTGGAAAATCAAATTGGTGAGGCGACCTATTTACAGCAGCTATATACATAATGAAAATGTTTAGACCAATAGTATAGATAATTTAGCTCAACAGGGAGGGATTCAGTATATTGCTGATATATATTTTTGCCCCTGCTATCTTTACATCTGCTGTATATAGCTCTGCTTTCTTTGTTATCAGCCCAAACTGTCAGTGTCATGGTTCACTACTGAAAAAAGGGCAGCTATTCTCTCTTTAAGGCACTTCTAAACACACTCCTGTTTGTCACTGAAAATAATGGCTTAATTAGCTCTGCAGCACTGTGATAAGCTTCAGCCCAAATTAAGTGTGAGAACTGACTCACCCCCTGCCTGTGTGAGTGTGGGGTCCGTGGCGGCCTGCACAGACACAGTCCCGTCGCTCACCGCGGTTGCGGGGAAGTAAGCGAAGCGGGTCTCCCCTCCCACTGCCTCTCCTGCTGGGCTTCCTCCATTACTGAAAGGGTTCTGGATCACAGCCTGTGACAGATAAGAGAGAGAAAGAGGAGAGCTGTGAACAAGTAGCAATGGAGCAGTCACAGCAGGTAAACGCACACCTCATCCTCTGTCAGACTCAATACTGGTATCCCCACTAAAGCCCCAAGCAAGACACAGTTTCGTTTGACAGCTAGGATAAAGGGAGGCAAAGAAGCAGCAGTGATCTTGTTAGTGGGGATAATAGCAAGGTCAGTAAAGCCATCAGTATAGCATTAATGAAAACAAATATGGTCTGTTCTTGCAACTGCATATTTTTTAGTTCAAACTGTGCTCTGACTCTGGATGCAGTTCTTGTGCAACAACTACTGCCACAACTATGAAACTGCACACCTATGTGACTCACTCTGCATTGAGTAGACACACAATTCAGTCTTTCAATAATTTTTCTCTCTTGAAAAGCTAATCCAAATTAAATCACAAGGAAGTTTGTTTAGTGTCCCTTGTTCACAGCCATGCTCTCCACTGTTGGATCTAATTTACAGACAAAATTGTATTTTTGGAACAACAATAACTTCAGTTTCTTGCTTTTCAGAAAAGAACATTATTGACCCATAATATATTGTGTTGTCTATTTCATGTCTTTAATGGTTTTTGGAAACTTGCAGTTTTAAAGCCTGGCAAGAATGAGAGCGTGCAAAAGGACAAAACGAGTCAGCAGTATAACACTGGTTTTAGTCTCTTCAGTGAGATTGCTACAAATAACAATATGCTGAAATTAGCTTCTACCTTAGCGTTCAAGATATGTACAAAGAAAGTAGCAAGTTTCAATAACTGTTTACACTACTAGTGTTTTCTCTTCAGTACATTCAAAAAGTGTAAAGGTTTGGTACCTGTGCCACAGCTTGAGGAGCTCCAGCGAATGCAGCCGTTGAGACAACACTCACTGCTCCTCCTGCATCATCTCTTCCATCAAGGTGCTGGTCAGTCACCTGGACAACACGATACGTCACCTGCATGAATGAAAAGCAGATGTGGGTAAAACGAGAGAACGAGAAGAAAACAAAAATAGCAACCAGCCACTTTTCCATTTATAGTATGTATTACACTATCGTACTTTGCATAAAACAATGCCTTACCTGACTTGTCGATTTGTTTATCATACCTGTTGCTTCCGTACTTCTCAGCCTAGTATCTGACACTACAGCCCTAAAGTCAGTTGTGCATTGATCTTACCATCCCACACAATATGCTTACGCTTCAGAATGCGCCTGATTTAATTTTAAAAAAGAAGGAAAATGAGCTTGTTTGTTCGAAGAATCAGTATTTGTATCCCTCTATCATGTGACTTTCCTCCTGACTGACATGTGACAGCAGCCTCATGCCAATCCCAGACCAGACTGAAATCACATGATTGCTCACACTGCCCTTGTTTATTCCTGAGCCACATGGCTCACTGACTCAATTTCCCCCAGTGTAAATCACCCAGTAAGGGTAAAGCAACATGAATGTCACAATACTTTGTTTTTTCCTTCAATATATATGCTGGCATCACTAACCCACTGTTTACCACTGACCAACAGTGGTGTGAATACCACATTAGTGAACAGGAAGGAGACACTCTGGACAAAGTTCACCACTCAATTTTAGGACTATATATATAAAAAAAAAAGACTATAAACATTGATAACTTCAGGCAATTTATTGAGTCCTTTCCTCCTGACTTTGGAATAGGGGAGGGAGTCAGAGCATCCAGAAAAAAACCAAAACAAAACAAAAAAAATAAATAAATAAATAAAACAGCATAACAAGAAAATTCTAACTTTAAACAGCAAGGACTGTTGGTGGGAGTGTGGCTCTTCTCACAGTGCTCTGACAGTTGTTATGCTGAACACTCCCTAGTATGGAAAACCCCAATTAGAGTACTTTTATAAATAAACACATACATGTGGTGGGAAATATAATTTAGCAACTTATATAATCACATTGTTGTTTGCCATATGCACAACATCTTTTCAACTACCTCTATAAATATGCAATGGAGAGTTCTCAGTTGGTAATTATCATGCTGCACAAACACCCCATGGACATTTATGCACTCTGCCCTGTTTGTGTATTCTTGTGAGTGCCAAACAGGCAATTTGCTGTAGGCCTTCGTGCAATTAGGAACACATACACTCTTTCTGAAATGGATATTAGAAAGCAACAATCAGTAGTGTCCACACTTCCATCCATTAGTTGCTTACCTGCCCACCCTCAGTGCGGAACTGATACTGTATGTTATGGTCACCGAATGCTGCAGCCTGAGGAACACTGGCTATTGTAACAGCTGTCTGCTCTTCTCCTGTTCCGTCTCCAAGGAAAGGGGGGGATAAAGAAACAGGAGTTAGAATGAAAAAGTAATTAAAAAGCTAACAAGCCCCGAGTGTAGTTGCAAAAAAAAAAACGGTGCTTAATGTAGCAGCATGTAAAGAAAAGCAAGTGTACTTAAAAAAAAGTGCTTGTGGCTCTTTTACAAGGTACTGTACACGCACACAAAACTGCAATGACAGCTTAGTAAATACATCCCTACCTTCAGATCCCTGGACCTCCTCTTCTTGCTTTTCTTGGCTGCAAAGCGGATACAGAAATACCTCAATCTTACAAACTACGCAACCAGCTAATAGTTAGTGAAAAATATTTATCAAATTAATGTAAAAACTGACCCTCCAACCTTAAGTGACGGCAAGTGATGTTTGAGAAGCCAGTCAACCAGCAGCACAATCACAATGAAAAACACAGCAATGCAACTGCCTTTTGGTGGCTGAGAACACAGTTATTTGTTTTAAAGGCTAGCTTAAGCTGTCTTAGGTGCTGACTATGAACATGTTTTATTTATATAAGAGGATATTAGTATTCTTGGATACAACTACTAAGTTATCCTGCTTGTAGGGTCGTCCACATTTGTTGCTAACTTAAGTGAAGTCTTCACATTAAATCCGTTTTGACAACAGTTTTTTAGGTCAGGCCTTAGTTAGCGTCGTAAACTAGCTGTGTGAAATAGCATGTTGCAGCTAGCTTGTTTCAGTTAGCCATTTTGACCGAGTTACCTTGCGTTGTCCAGACTCGGTTCAAGCATATCCATCAGTGTTGAAATAAAAAGTGATATTCGGTGTCACAGACGGAGATGGAAGTGCTGATCACGGGAACAAACACTCGGGTCATGTGAGAGAGACAGCCCAGGACACGTGAGGTACGGCTCGGTGTCGAAGTTAAAATGGAGGCCGCTGCTGCCGCTGGATGATCCGAGGAAACTCCTCTCGGTCAGCAGTCGCGCCGGGGGGATTTGCTGTTGTTTGGGGACCACGGTCAATGCGTTTTGCTACGGTTTATCTCCCCCCGGTAATTACTAAAGTGCGAAATAACATCAACCAGAGCGTAGGGAAGACACTGACCCTCGCAAACCCATTAAAATACAAACAAAAAGAATTTGTTGGCGCTCTGACAGAAACGTGCAGGCTCTACAAGTAACTTATGCGCGTAGCAGCTGTTGTTTTTTTACACGCGCGAGTGGCACGATGTTCTGGCTCAGATCTGTAAGGTGTCGGTGGTACATTGTTATTTATGAGTGCGTTAGTTTTAGTTAACACCTAGGCTTACATCGCAAAGTGGCATTTAGGTGATTTCTTATTGAGATAATAAAAAAAGATAAGCTACACAAATTATTTCAAACTATTCTTTTATTTTGCTTTCGTGATTTTACTCATTATTACAAAGCAAGATAAGAAAAATCATATCAAAGTTTAAAAATGATTATACAGTTGAAACAGATCATCTACAAAATAATTTCAATGAACACTGGTCGTTTCACAACAGCAAAATATTTTATCTAACTTTTCTTTTAAAAAAACGCTTCTTTAAACATGTACCTAATAAACTAATAACTGACTATACGTCTTCTTTCAGCTGCTCCCTTTTAGGGGTTGCAACCATCTGCCTCTATCTCACCCTTTCCCTAGCATCCTGTCACACCAGCCCTCTGCAATGTCCTCTTTAACTACATCCACGAATATTCTCTGGTCTTCGTCTTTCTCTCCTCTGCACATGTCAAAACTATCTCAGCCTTTCCTCTTTAACTTCATCTCAACCCGAGCTGTTCCTGGTGTATTCATTTTTAATCTTGGTCATCCTGGTCACTCCCAACAAACTTCTTAACATCTTCAACTCTGCCTACTGTCTTTTAAATAGTACCACCATCTCCAAACTGCACATCATAGAAGGTCTCACTGTCACTTGTCTCCACCCGCTCCACTCTGCCTGCCCTCTCTTCTTCACCTCTCTTGTATCTGCTGCTTTGGATGGTTGACCCCAGATATTTAAACTCATCTGATTCCACTACATTGAAATTTCCCCATTGTTGGACCAATAAAGGGATTTCTATTCTATTCTATTCTATTCTATTCTATTCTTCACTGTTACATCTTCACTGTTACACCTGTCTCCCTCTCTTTCTTCTATTGACTTTCATTCCTCTTCTCTTCGGAGCATACAGCCACTTCTCCAGGCTCTCTTCCACCTGCTTCGTACTCTCACTACAGATCACTGTCATCTGCAAACAGCACAGTCCACAGAGACTCCTGCTTGACCTCTGTCAGCCCGTCCACCACCACCACTTCCTGTACTTTTTTTCGTCAGATGCTCTTCTTGACGCAATCCTACTCAGTTTCCCCGGCTTTGGGACGGGCACTAGAAGTACACTGACTTGTGGCTAGGTTAATTGAATATACATATACAAATACAGTAAAACACATGACCTATCAATACACTTTTCCCCACTTATTTTTAATATTAAAAGAAACGTTCTCATAGGAACACCCAGGCATGATTAAAAGACTAATCTGAAAATAAAAATATGATCGTCATAAATCAATAAGTAATCGTTTGACGCTCAGTTGCTCTGACTCTTATGCCACTGTTATCCATGAACTTTGCCCCAGATAAAGCGGAACTTTTCTTCTCTGGGTTTTGTTTATGACATATATAGATAGCGAGCACCTCATTATTCGCAGGTGATTTGTTGTAATTCGCTCATTTTAAGCAAACTGATCAATAAGACAGTCAATAACATGACATTGTAAATAATATAAGACTCTTGCACCAACAACCGAAATAAGTTTGAGCGTTCATTCAGTCACTAAAACCGGGGCAACCGACGATTTTTTTGTTGAATTTAGCAACTGTGTTACACGCATGAAAGCCAATCGGAACGCAGAACGCTGTGCAATGTCAGCATTTCATTGGCTCGAATGGGGGGCGGTCACTTCAGTCCCTCCTTTGGTTTCACCATGAAATAATTCCGACTCTTCTTGAGTGAAGGTTCATTGCGGTGACTGTGTTGCGTTAGCTGTTTGCCATCTTTAAACATTTCAGCTGCAATGTCTGGCCGTGTCCTCGTCGGTGTTAAGCGTGTCATTGACTATGCAGTTAAGGTAATATCTTCTGTCAAATCACTTGAATTTTTTTTTACGTTTTAAAAAGTATTTTTTCTTTGCTCACCTTTTTGACATTCTGTGTTCTGCTAGCTAACGTTAGCCAGCAGTCGTCAGCTGGTTGTGGCACAAGAGCAACATCACACCACTGACTGGTCTTATTTTATTTTACTCTTTGACTGAAACGTTGTTAGTCTCTAGCTGAGAAGCGGAGTTTGTGCTTAGCAGGGCAGCAAACTACTTTTGGCAGGTCTGCCATGCAAACGGTGCAGCGCCTTTCTCAGATCTTAAGTATCCTGTAAGTTAGTGTCGTGTTACAGGAACACGGTTATTAAATGCAAATATTTTTTTTTTACCTTTTAATATTCTCCTTGAAGTGACGCACAGCATCATAAGCGAAAGCAGCTGGTGCATACAGTAAGAGTAGTCCTGCCTCAGCTGCCCTCAGCAGGATCTGCACAGTGACAAGGCTGCTGTGAGCGTGTACATATTCAGCTGTTTGATAGGAAAAGGTGCCAGTACTTAGTCAGAACATTACCCCTTTTTCTCTTTTCAACTTGTCTGTGGTTTTGGGGAAATACCCGTATGTGCTTGTTATGTCATGTTGTTTTCATGATATGGTTCTATTTTATCAGCTGTGTTTTATATATTGGTCTGACTGATTATTGCAATAATGCATATTTAAAATGGTAAATATTCTGTATATGTGAAGGTGCATTACATGGACCTTTTTGAATTAGCAGCTGTTTGTATGTTTATGACAAGATGCAGTCTCAGAAATGTTAAAGCCACTGCATACAATGCCAATAAACAAACAACAATATGCTGAAGATATCCTGAAAACACTTGGCGAAGATCTTTTCCACAACATACCCACCCAATCCTAAAACAAAACCCCAAAACAACATGGGTCCATAAGTATATTTTTTCCTAGTCTGGCATGGAAGAGCTTGACTTTTTGGCAAATTACACATTAACTACATTAAACCAAGGCCTTATCACCCAATGCCATCACCAGTATTACCTGGAAGAGTCAAGGTCACGAAAAAAGCACATTAATGCCAAGGGTTTTGGAATTAGAACTAATTAATATAGACATTTAAAGAAAATAAGAGCGATGGAAGGTTTTTTCCAGCTATATTACTTCTGTTTAAACACGAATCATGCGTTTACATTTAACACGCTGTATTGCTCACTGCATGTTTCTGTCACTCTGTCTGACAGGTTGCTTTGATTGATAGATGCTTTATTGATCCTGCAAGGGAAATTATTAATCTAGCTCCCCTGCAGTTACTCTGTGCCATTGTCCTGTGTCTTCACAGATTCGTGTGAAGCCGGACAACACTGGCGTGGTGACGGATGGTGTTAAGCACTCAATGAACCCCTTCTGTGAGATTGCTGTGGAGGAGGCGGTCAAGCTGAAAGAGAAAAAGCTTATTAAGGAGGTTGTGGCTGTCAGCTGTGGGCCACAGCAGTCACAGGTGATTGATCTGGAACCATATTCTGCAGTCCTGTCTTGTTGACTAATTTTCTGGAGATATGCAGTGTAATTTAGCAAACTGACTACTTTTTGGAGTTCTAGTTTAAACTGAAGCTAGAGATTCTCTTTTCTGCTGAGCTTCAACTTTTAACAGGAGTTGATATACTGTAATTATACAAATATATTTTTGTATATATGTAATTTCAGGCCTATTATGTAAGAAAACAAACAAAAAAACCCTTTGAAATCCCATGCATATAAACTGTTAGATTCACTGTAATAAACCAGAAAGTGGTTATTATGATATATCATATTTATGTCAATATAATTGGAAGGGCATCATCAAACATGTTTCTCTACACCCCCTAAGAGATATTTTTTTCCTCACTCAGGAGACCATTCGTACTGCTCTTGCCATGGGGGCTGACCGTGGCATTCATGTGGAAGTGAGTGGGAAAGACTATGAAAACCTGGGACCCCTTCAGGTCTCCAAGATCATGGCAGCTTTGGCTAAAAAGGAGGATGCTCAGCTTATCCTCCTTGGCAAACAGGTTTTAATTCATTTTTATTGATATCCTACTGTTAAATCATATTTTCTTTGTTACTCTAAGGAATGCTTGCACTGCTGTTAAATTGGTTAATAACTCATGTTTATTTCATAGGCCATTGATGATGATTGCAATCAGACTGGCCAGATGACAGCAGCTTTACTGGACTGGCCTCAGGTGAGTTAGATAATCTAAAATAGTAACACTGAGATTCTAAGTATCTATCTCTTGAGTCATTTAAAGTTTTGATGTTTTCTGTTGTTCTTTACAAGTGTTGTGTAGCGGTGCTGATATGAGGATATGCTTCTGTTCACACTAGCCTTCACTAACCTTATCAACATTAGTGAAGTCTAGTTTGAGTCAGTAAGATCTACACGGATCCTGCACAACTCAACAAAGCTGGTCAAAAGTTGCTTGATACATAGTGATGTTCTCCTTGTTGGCCAACAGAGTGCGCTTTAATCTGTTTTCTCACAGTGTACAGGTTGAGCACTTAGATGGAGAGATTATAATATGAGTGCAAGCATCTGCCAACAGTTATTTACTCATCTGGATATTGGGGTACATTATTACTCTTGTAATCAAGATTATTCATGGTTGAAGTTGTAGTTACACCAGCAAACCAGCAGATGGGACTAACTGACCTGTATGATGGGTAGCAGATAGAAATAGAGGGACAATTTCCACAATGGTTCCTATCATATTTGTAGTTTTTTCATTTTATGAATGTGCACTGTATCTTAACATTGCAGGGTACCTTTGCATCAGAGGTGTCACTGGAAGGAGACAAGATTAATTTGGTAAGAGAAATCGATGGTGGCCTGGAACATATTAAGATCAACACGCCGGCAGTGGTCACTGCAGACCTTCGACTCAACACCCCCAGATATGCCACACTGCCTAATATTATGGTAAGCAGCAGGGAATGATTTTCAGAAACACAAGAGGTTAAAAAGTTAAGATCATGTTGCTGATTTCTGGGACAAAATTAGAGGGAAATTTTGACCCCATAACTGTTGGGTTTACTTTTAAAAGTTAAGGTACTGTTAAGTAGTAAAAATAATAATAATTTTATCCATCCTTTTGTGTGTGACTTATTTCAGAAAGCCAAGAAGAAGAAGATCGCAACCATGAAGCCTGCAGACTTGGGGGTAGACGTGACTTCACGGATGGAGGTGTTGAAAGTGGAGGAGCCTCCACAGAGGCAGGCAGGGATGAAGGTGGAGACAGTGGAGGACCTGGTGGGCAAACTGAAAGAGGCAGGGAGGATATAGAGGCTTAAGCACATAAGCTGAGGAGTGCAGAACCTAACAGAGAGGTGAGCATCAGTAAATCAGTCAATATAGTTTGACCAAAACCAATTTTACAAGGTATCATGATAAAGTTATGGGAATTGGGGCCATAAAAATGTAAAAACTACATCTTTATAGGCGTCAGGATCATCTTCTCTGGTATGACTAAACACCTTCCAGCATACCTGCTATTTTTAGAGCGCTCACTCATATTCTGTCCCCTTGGACCTGTGCCTCAGCAGTGCATGCTGGATCTCCTCCACTGTGTCAAAATGGTGATCCTTCAATTTGAGTTTCAGGTTGTTTTTTTTTTTGTTTTGTTTTTTTGGACATGAACTTAAAGGAAGGGCACTGCAGAGAGTTGTGCAAATGGTGAGTGATGAATGTTGGTGTAGCCAAAAATCTCAGCAGCAGTTCAGGGCTCTTGCACCAGATGTTCTCCCTCGTCCTTCAGGACGTTACAGTGGAACTCATGAATGTTGAAGAAAGAAACGAGTGTTATCCTGGTGCCATTCCTGAACTATTTCACCGCATTTGGGCTTGGAAATTTTGAACTAATTTGAAAGCTGCTGGTTCGTAGAGGGAGAACCAGGTCTCATCAGTAATCCTCCTCCACATGAAAGTCACGTCACTATGAAGTTGAAAGTTTGCTCTTGGTCCGTAGCAAAAATCAGAGTGCAGTGTGAGTGGTACAGATGGGACTTTGAGGGAGCAAACTAAATGTGTCAGCTGTGCGAACATGCTGCTGGAACGACCCTGCAAGCATCCTACAATGATTTTCAAAGATGTCATTTTTATGATGTCAGTTAGGGTTACATTTGCAGTTTTATGTGATATTAAATAGCTTTTTTTAAACTTTTAATTAATCAGATGAGGGTGTCAAGCTGTCGCATCTCTTCAGATATATGTATATAGCAAACAAAAAAAAGATTAGACTCCTCACATGAGGTGGATGGAGAAAATGTTTTAATAGTGGTTTTGTGCGTTAGAAAATTACCTAGAGTGAACTTATTATTATAGTTGTTTTGTTCTTTTTTTTTCTTCTTTTTTTTAAAGCTGCTTTGTGGCCATTGAGCAATATGAGTAGGGAAGAAAGGCTCAAAACTGACTTAACATTAAACATCTGCTGCTATGAGTTTCATAATAGTTGCAAGTTATTTTTTTTTATTAACTCATTTAATATCATATCACCAGTATCAGTTAGTAGATTTAATAAACTTATTGTCTTTTCACCTATATCTCTTATCTGTATTTCTTAAGAATCTGTATATTTTTGTGTAAACTAAATTATATTTGTTAGAAAAAAGTTTGGGGTTTGAGGGTTGTTTTTTTTTTTTATCATATCAAGTAATTTTAACAGGCCTTTCTTTAAGCAATTAATGGAAGATTTTTAATTTTAAGATTTTCTTGAAAAAGGGACAATGCATCATTACTGAATTAGTAATAGAACACTGCATACCAAAATTTAATTGTCCATGATAAACCTGTATCTACCTGTTGATTACAATGTTTTAAGAGTGCAGCAAAATTACCTCTTGTGATGAATGATAGGATTGTTTGTGTAGAGCATTAATATCCTTTTTATATAACAATCTCATCATTTGGAAAAAAAAATCAAATTAATTGCATAACAGAAAATGATATGTGTCTTCTGGTGATTGAAGAAAAAGTAATTAAAGATGTTAATTGCAATGCTCGTCTTGAATTGCTTATCTATGCTCTTCTTTCCTTTCAGGACTCTTTAATGAATAATGGAACTGAATTGCTTAAGCCCAACCACAGGACACGCTTATGTGTTGGTCTAATCCCTCTGTTTGAGACTGTGGCTCCTGGGGATATGCAGGGAGGTACTGAGAGGAGTGGAGCAATATTGAGACGCACTGTCCCGCAGTCAGACAAGCCCAGAAGGATCATCTCATCTTTGATATGCATTTGAACTTGCAGAGGTAGTTTGTTTCATAGGACCATAATGCACCTTTTTAAGAGCGGTGTTTATGCAGTCATTTTAAACCAAGAATCTCCCTGTCACTCATGCTGCTGTTTGTATTCACCAGTTTGATGCATTTCAGCTGCTTCACTCTCAGCTGTTAAATCTTGTATAGCTGTAGTCACACATGTTAGAGGTGCAGTTTTTGTAAATGATGTATGTAAATCCAGAACCACCCAACATGTTGAGTTGCATTAGTGTCTTGACTACTGAAACTGAGTTCAAGGATTGACTAGACAGTGTCTCTCAGTATGAGCAGGGGAACATGATCCTTAATTGGAACTTTACCGTAAGCGCCTCAGTTTTCTTTTGATTGTACAGAACCTCACAATAACAATAAAGCAGCCAGTCTTTTTCATGTCTACAGCCGTTTCTGTTCTCTTGATTTTTCTTTTGATCTCACAGTACTGCAAGAGAAATCCTTAACATTTAGTCTGCAATGCACGGTTAAACCCTGTGAAATGGGTGAAGTTTTTTTTTTTCATTTTGGGGCTGAAAGAGAAGTCATGTGATTTTTTTTTTAAAAAAATTAATTAATTTTATTTTAGGTCTTTAATCTCTAATGTATACCAATAATGTTACCATAGAGTAATAATATAAATTAAAAAAAAATGGAGTCCACCCTTTCCAGAGAGAATGCAACACAGATTTAGCATTGCTTGTTTAGTATAAAACAGCAAAAGCCTCCTCATTTGCAAAAACAAGAAAAGACTGAGAAATTGTAAAAGCCGTCTGTGAATCAAACTTTAGCATTGAGCCAAAATAAATTCTCACAGTGTGAAAAGAGCAACTTTTCATAATGAAGTTTTTAAGGGTTTACTGCACAATTTAAAAACATAGCCTAATGATCATAGTACTTTATAACATTTATTCTTTTGATGAAACTTTTTTTTTTTTATTTTGTACTAAAAAATGTCCGTTTTTTTTAGGTCATGGGCTCTATACAAGAAGCCTGGTGGTATATGCACATTAGGCTGAAGCAGGTGCATGTGCTAAAACTGGTACTGTACGAAAACGTACACGGGGAGGTAAGCCTCATGACTTTCCCACATTAGAATACAGTATGTTGACTGCTAATAGGAGGGTACCAGCTGACACAGGTGTATAGTAGTTCCTTAAAGTTTCTTTCTAGCCCTCCTTTAATTAACATACCTGGTATATCAATTAAAGTAGAACCCCGTGTTTGCTGTGTTTTCTCTGGGTATTCCGGTTTCCTGATGGATGGATGTCAAGTCGCATTGTTTCATCTGTAAGCAAATAAAAATAAAGCGGCTATTGTGTGTAATTAGATAGGGGGCGTGGCCTCACGTGCACAATCGCGGCTTTGAGTCAGCACAGGTGAGATCCTCGCGCGCGCCTGGGTGAAGGCTGGAGCTTCCTCTGACAGAAGGACACAGAAGTTACCACTTTAGGACTTTGCATGGACGTTTCTTCGCGTCGAGGTTTTCTTTTGGAAATACAGCTCGAAAATACGCCAACTCTGTACTACAGTTAGCAGGCGTCCTTAAAGTTTGGCAAAAATGCCGTGCCGAGAGGAATTCAAGAGACTAAGCGCGATTTTTCTGGCCATTTTATCTTTTCAAGGTTTGATTTAAACGTAGTTACATGCTGTTACATGTTAGTATTACGAAATAACCCATCATTTGGGGGTTTAAAAAAGGGGGCGACATTGCTCCCGTTTGGAAGATTAAAGTTTAAACAACATTAATTCAGTTTTTTTTTTTTTTTTGTGGGGACTATGTTAATGTTAGTAGACTTAATGCATGACCTTGCAATTTCCTGTCTGACCTTGTTGCTTGGCTACTTCCTTTCAGGTACCCGCTGTGAGCTGCTGGTTTTTCCTGCTGGTCCTAGTCTGGTGAATGCCTTAGCTGGCAGCAACCTGACTCTGGCTGTCTCCTTCAGTGGTGCCTCCTACCCAGTCGTTACCTGGTTTAAGGGATTTTTACATATTGCTACATGGACGATAAACTCCACTGCTGATCCATTAGTGGCTGAAACCTTCAGCAATGTACTCAGGACTGAGAAAAATGGGTCCATCACCTTTGTAAATGTTCCACTTAACTATACTGGTGACTACACCATTGAAATGGTTAAATCTGGAATGCCAAGAGCCTCAACTACTTTCACTCTGAAAATATTTGGTGAGTAGGCCTATCTGACTGAGCCCAGTCTAGAGATGTTCTGTTGTTTGTGGTAGGAAGAAGATTTAATGGCTGTCCAGTGGGCTGAATGAATTTAATGGCCGGGCAAATTTAAAGAAAGAGGTTTCAAACACATTTTAAATGGGTTCAGGGTGAACAGGGTGAGTTTATCTGTACAGCACATTTTAACAAGACAATGCAAAGCACAACATGAAACAATATAAAAGATCAATTAGATAAAAACAAACAACGATTTAAGCTTTAAACAACTGTTTTAGCATTTGAGATAAACCATGCAAAAAAAATGAAATCAGGAATCTAAGAAGTTATGCAGTTTATCTTGTAGTATTTGCCACTTTAATAAAACTGATGCATTTGAAAGGGAAAGCCAGTATAGTAGATATAATATTCTATATATTGGATCTACTCTTTCGTCATGTTTTTACTCACAGAGTACATCCAGAACTTGACTCTGAGCACATGGTTGGGTCTTGTCAAAGAGGGAACTGAGAACTTCACCCTACAGTATAGTATGCTGCAAGGAGTTTTCGAGCAGCAGATGTGGCTCTTCAATGGCACCGAGATAAAAAACAGTTCACGCTATGTAGTGAAAATGGAAGCAAAGAGCCTTGTGATCCTCAGGCCAAACCGGAATGACGCAGGAGAGTACACCGTGTTACTGACGAACCCTTTCAGAAATGCAATGGCATCTAAAAATGTCACTGTGTGGTGTAAGTTTAACAGCTTAAAAATGACAAATTCTTAATCCTTCATATACTTCTAAGTCTATTTATTTATATCTCTGTGTTTTTTGCTATGACTCTACATGGTGTGTAGATGGACCAGATGAGCCCACACTTGAGGCCCATCCACTTCAGTCTTTTTATTTAGCAGGAGACTCTGTGAACCTCTCCTGTCGGGCTGATGGATTCCCACAGCCAGCTGTTGAGTGGGTCTTTGGTGGAGGGATCATTTCCCGCAAAGGAGTCCTAAGTCTAACAAATCTACAGACCAGTCAAGAAGGTGTTTACACGTGCATGCTGCTCAATGAAGATACAAAAGAAAGGCGTCAAAAGAACATAACCTTGAATGTTTATGGTATGTGAAAAAACAGAGATTTTATCCTTTAGATGTGTGTATGTAGGTGGCTAGAGTAATAATTCTGCATGTCACCATATTACAGATTTTTTTATGAAATAGTTCTCAATCTGTATTGAGTATTATAATTTAGTTATTCATGCTTCGGATTATACGTGGCACTCATCCAACATTGTTTACATTTGTTGAAATAAGATATGTAAATATGCACCCAGACATTAATAGCGGATCATTTCTTTTCTTGGTACAGAGAGCCCAGCGGGCAACCCGGAGTGCTCAGTGCATTCAGTGAACGCCACTGACCTGCAGTATCACTGCGTATGGGCGGGGGGAGCTCCACAGGCCCAGCTGTCTTTTCCAGAACTAAGCAACTCCAGCAGTGGAGTAGGGAACTTCAGCGTAACCACCAGTGCCTCAGATACTCTAAATGGGAAAACAATCCAGTGCACAGCGGACCACCCGGTCAAACAGAATAAGTGCAATATCACTGCAAGCAAGTTTTTGATTTTTGATTCATAACCCTACCAAGCAGTTTATGCATAATGTGCTTTACTGACTTTAGTGGTCAATTCTAAATAAGCACCTTGTGTTCTCCAGGTGGTCCAGTGTGGTTCCTTCCAATTGTGAGAACCACAACTGACTCTGTTGGCAAAATACTGGTGACTATCCAGTGTCTCAGTGAGGCCTTGCCTAAGGCTGTGGTGTCTTGGTTGAGAGGCAGTGAGGCTGTCACCAACGGGTCCATGTACCAGATCAGCAGCAACACCACACAGCTTATGATGCTTCATTACAATGTCAGCAACTTCCTTCTCCAAAACTACACCTGCATATGCAGCAACCCTCTAGGCACCAAGAAAAGAAAAATTCAGTTACAAGGTATAACACAGTTGTCTGGTTTTCATGTAATTCTATTGTTGTATGTAATGTCTACTTTTTATAGAGACATTTATTTCTTACACTGCTGTATTTAACAGATGATGAAAGTTGCTACTTAAAAATTTTTTTTGAATGTGATTTGTGTAAAAACAAAAGGGTGGATAATCAGATATTTTAATTATCTGTATGATAATGTAAAAATAGTCTATTAGATTTTTTAAAAAAGTACATTTACATCTACTAGATAAGTAAAAGAATAAAATTATATTCAGCAAAATGTATGTAAAATAGTGAAGGAAACATAAGTCAGTTGATTAATTAGTGCAAATGGATGGACACAAATCTGCAACTGCTTTTATAGTAGCAAAATGTAATCACACATAACCAAAATTGTTGTAAGGCAGTAAACTGTAGATATCTGGCTGTGGACATTAAAAGCTATTTGAAGACAATAACTTTGGGTTTAGGCAATACAGATTTTTCAAATCAAATTTACATTTCTTTGAATGGGAAAGCACTTCTTATGTAGCTCTACTTAAGGTTGAATTATCTAAAGTTAAATGTGTGGATTGATTGCACGGATTCTGCTGCCTTCTTCTTATTTGGAGTTCTGCTCGCATTGCCTGAAACAAAGTCACAACGGGCCCTCAGAAAAAGAGCTAAGTAATACCTGAGACTGCTATTTCCTTTCAAACAAAGCTCTTCAGTTTTGGTGTACTCCAACCCCCCCCCCTCTTCTGCCCTTGCTTTATCTCACCTTACTCTCACAATCCCTCTCTTTTTCCAGGACCATCCATCTCACATTCCAGTTTGCTCCCTAACCGAAATGGAACCATCATCACGTTGACCTGGGAGGTCCCACCTACTTCTGTTCTTACAGGTGATAAACTTAAGCAGCTCTGAAAAGTTCTAGGTTGAATAGAATACACTCTTCTCCAAAAGTATGCGAACAGTGAGGCCAATCCCTTTATTTTTGCTGTAGACTGAAAACCTTTGGGTTTGACATCAAAAATATGAGACAAATGATCAACAGCTCAGCTTTTATTTCCAGATATTTACAGCTGGGTCTGATACACACTTCTTGGCAAATTCCAGGCTGGCTTCTTATTCTTCTTGCTAATTAGTGGCTTGCATCTTCTGGTGAAGCCTCTGCTTTTTTGGTCATGAAGTCTTCTGTGAACAGCAGATTGTGATACCTTCACTCCTGCCCTCTGGAGGTTGCTGCTGTTGTCATTAATAGTTGTTTTAGGGTCTTGTTTTACAGCACTTAAAAAGTTTCTGTAGTTTTCCTTGGTCTACCTGTTTGACATTTGTTACTTAGTACACCAGTGACAACTTTCTTTTAGTTATAGTTCTGATTGAGTTTCCATCGTCTCTCTGCTTCACAGCTGCTTGTTTTTCTCTCTGGTTTTCGTGTTGGTTACTCCAAATCTGAAACTGAGCATAGACATTCAGCACTATTTATTGTTTGAAAAATCAATGTAACAGGACACACCTGGGCAACAAAACACACCTGTCAGTCACATGTTCCAGTATTTTTGCTCACAAGCAAAATGGGTGGCTTCAGACAAAAGATGCTATCTTCTGATCTGTGTTTTAGACCCAGATGTAAATACCTGGAAAAAAAAACTGAGATGTTGATCTTTTGTTTCATGTTCAGTCTACAGCAGAAATAAAGGGATTGGCCTCACTGTTTCAATACTTTTAGAGGGGAGTGTATGTCTAAACAAAACACACTGACTCGTGTCTTGTTTTGACATTGCCAAACCCATGAGGAGGAGTGCTGACAGGGGTAAAAACACAAACAGATAGGGGTGTAAATAATGTGTCATCTGTAAATCTGTGTGGGGCTATGTTTTGGGCAAAATATTTTTACCAAGAAACTGCTATGAAAATCAAATGCCAGTTTTGGTTATGAGTAGTATCAGCTTGTTTATATATATATAAAATTATGTGATTGAATAACCCTCTAACATTGATCAGTGACATCGTGAGACCTGCTGCAGTTATCTGGTTTGCTCTGTCAACTGTGATGCTACAAACAGATTTGTGTGTGGTTTTTCAAAGGGTTTGACATCCAAATGAAAGGACCAGACCTCCTGAGTGTAAATCCCCCTCACACTAAAGGCAGTGTGAATGGATACCGCACAATCCAGCAGAAACCTGGTTCTGCCAGGAGTACGGACATCTTTTTCCTTGATCCTAAACTGAACTACTGCTTTCGAGTCATTCCCAAAGCTCGTATGACTGAAGGAGAGCCATCGCAGATCCACAGAACTGGTCCAGGTATAGCATAGTAGTCTGTATGAACCATCTCATAGCTCATGGCTAATAATGATCTTACAGTAGTAAAATTTTGGTTTACAGTTTGTCCTGTTGATGATAGGTAAAAGGCTGAGTGGTTCTGTCATTGCTGGCATTGCAGCTGGAATCCCCTGCAGCATTTTGTTCCTAATTTTGCTGATTGGCTGCATCTTCCTTGGTGTCTACTGCATCAGGAACAGAAGTAGGCAAATTTAAACACTAAATATATATCACATTTAAAACACTGACTTGTTTACTTTACTTACTGTGATAAATATTGACTTTTTCTTTGTGTTTTATAGGCCATCAGCCAAGATATCCAGTTCCCAGAACAGTCAATAAGGTTTGAAATTCTCTAGCCAGCATAATCAATGTGCAGGAATTTATCTGGGTAGCTTGCTGCTTGTTAATAGTTATTGTTAATAGGGAGATTTTTGGGGTAAAATATCTACCTCACTGTACTTATATTGTTTGTTTAGAAGCCTGCTGTGTGTTATAATACATTTTCATGTTTCAGAGAAAGAGATCCCTTTATTAGTCCCATGATGAGGAAATTCAGAAATTCACAATGGTGTATTTTACTGTGTATTTTCTTGCCACTCACAGGTAAAACACACCCAGCCAAATATCACTGTGAATGACATGCTGAAGCCTCTCCCTGACTACAACAGGTTACAGAAGGTAATCTTTCTATATATCAAATAAATACATTTTACCAGTCAAAACCAAAATATGTCTTACATTTTAGATTCTTCAAAGTAGGCACCTTTTCCTCTGATTACAGCTTTGCACACTCTCTCAATCAGCTTCTTGAGGTAATCACCTGAAATGGTTTTCCAACAGTCTTGAAGGAGTTCCCAGAGGTGCTGAGCACTTGTTGGCTGCTTTTCCTTCACTCTGCAGTCCAACTCATCACAAACCGTCTCAGATGGGTTTAGAGCAGGTGACTGGCCAGGTCATCTGACGAAACACTACATCACCCTCTTTCTTGATCAAATAGCCCTTGCATAGCCTGGAGGTGTGTTTGGGGGTCATTGTCCTGTTGAAAAACAAATGATGGTTTCACTAAGCACAAACCAGATGGGATGCATGTCGCTGCAGAATGCTGTGGGAGCCATGCTGGTTAAGTGTGCCTTGGATTTTGAATAAATCGCCAACAGTGACACCAGCAAAGCACCCCCATACCATCACACTTCCTCCTCCGTACTTCACGGTGGGAACTACACATGTGGGAACCATCTGCTCACCTTTTCTGTGTCTTACAAAGAAATGGTGCTTGGAACCAATACTCTCACATTTGGACTCATCAGACCAAAGGACAGATTTCCACTGGTCTAATGTCCAATCCTTGTGTTCTTTGGCCCAAGCCATTCTCTTCCTCTTGTCCTTAGAAGTGGCTTCTTTGCAGCAATTCAACCATAAAGTCCAGATTCACACAGTCTTCTCTGAACAGTTGATGTTGAGATGTGTGTGCTACTTGAACTCTGTGAAGCATTTAGGTGGGCTCTTATCTGGGGTGCTGTTAACTTGTGGTTTCTGAGGCTGGTAACTCTGATGAACTTATCCTGTGCAGCAGAGGGAACTCTTGGTCTTCCTTTCGTGGGGCGGTCCTGGTGAGAGCCAGTTTCATCAGAACATTTGATGGTCTTTGCGACTGCACTTGAGGATATTTTCAAAGTTCTTAACATTTTTCAGATTGACTGACCTTCATTTCTTAGAGTAATGATGGACTGTTGTCTTTCTTTACTTAGTTGAGTACTTCTTGCAATAAAATTACTATATTGCCATAATAATACTATTATTAAATAGGGCTATTCACTGTATACCAACTTTGCCTCTTCACAACACAACTGATGGTCTGAAACGCAATAAAAGGGCAACAAATTCAAGAAATTAACTCTTGATGAGGCACAGCTGTTAACTGAAAGCCATTCCAGGTGACTACCTCATAAAACTGACTGAGAAAATGCCAAGATGTGCAAAGCTGTCATCTAAGCAAGAGGTGTCTACTTTGAAGAATCGAAAATATAAAACCTATTCTGTTTTTATTTTTTTTAACATTTTTTAACAAGATTGGATGACTTTAGTATTAATCCACATTTTTTAAATAATGAAAAACCACTGAATTAGAAGGTGTGTCCAAACCTTTGACTGGTAGTGCATATAGTGGGAAACTGTTTCCGTTTGTCACAGAAAATGTGTCTTCTCTTTTTTTCTTTTAGAATTTTTCTGAAAAATCTGTGTCTCCACCCACATTTATCCCTCCACCACCTGTCAGAGTTGCTACAACTGTCTAAATATCTGTAAAACATTTGTATTGATATGCGTGTTAATTTTTGTAAAGCTTGGTCTGTTGCTTGTTCTATTTTTTTTATTTTTTATTTTAAGTAACGATGCCAACATCTTAAAAATATTAGACTGGTTAATATCCTGTGTAGCAGTGTGCTTTATTTGACCAGCATTAAAGGTCTTTGGCTTTTTGTTATTTTACAAATAATGGCTTAAAATTCTTCTTAATTTAAACTTTTTAATAAAATCTTTTTTTTTTGTTTCTGTGTTCCTATGTTGGTTCTTTGAATTTTCTGGGGAACTTATAGTCATGGTAAAAACACCCTCTCTTTAAATTCTAAGGTTTTTGCATATCAGGATGTAATAAAAAAAAATACTCTTAGCAGTTTTTAAAAACAGGTTAAAGATGAACTGCAAAACATGACAATATATTGTGTTTATTACATGTAACAAAAATTAAGCCAAAATGCAGAAGCAGTCCTGTGAAAATTAACATCACCCTTACTGCTCTCATAGGAATTAAGAGAAAAGGAGTCAGGTGCTGCTAATCAAGTCCACTTGATTAACTGATCATCAGCAAGTGTGATCACCTCTATAAAAGTTTATAACAGTACAATTAGAAAAAGACCGAACAAGTATGGCTTATTTGGAAGAGTTTCCAGGAGAAAAGCCTTCATCTCTAAAAAAAAAAAAAAAGAACAGGGCAGGATGGCTTAGGTTTGCAAAGTTGTAGCTGAACAAACCACAACATTTCTGGAACAATGCCCAGATGAGACCAAAGTTGAGATGCTTGACTATGATACACAGCACCACATTTGGAGAAAAAACAAACATTGTACAGCACAAAAACCTAAAGCCAACTGTCACGCACAGTGGTATAGGAGTGATGATTTAGACTTAGTTTTGCAGCCACAGGACCTGGGCACCTTGCAGTCACTGAGTCGACCGATGAGCTCCTCTATATACCAAAGTATTTTAGAGTCAAATGTGAGGGCATGTGTCCGACAGCTAAAGCTGGCCCAAACTGGGTCATCCAACAGGACAATGATCCCAGGAACTGCATTTTGACTTAGTTCTTGTTAAATAATGACCCAGTGTGATAGTTCATGTTTTTTGGTTTTTTTTGTTTATCTGAGGTTCTATTGACCTAATTTTAAGACCCAGTATGGACTTCATTTTTTCTTATGTCATGATATGTAAAACTTTAGAATTGACAGAGGGTGTACTGTCTGTTTACCATGACCTTAACTATTCTGAGCTTTAGCATTTCTTTAACCACTTCTTCATGGAGCAAGTAATGACCTCAGAGGACCTTGTGTTTTTGTGAATGTGTTTCCTTCTTACAGATTAATTTTGTTTGCATTTTTGCCACTGCAACTGTTTAAGGCTTCAGACTGGGTACATAATGAGATAAAACATTTGTAAGGCCATCTTTATCTGTTTGATTTCCTCCAATGATGTGCTGGTATGCATATCCTATTCCTCATGCTGTGTGGTTTACCATTACGTCCCATTATCACTATCATATTTGCTTAGCCTTTGCTAAGCAAATAACCTTTTTCTTAGAGTAATTTGGCGAGAGTCAAGAGTTCCTCTGACCCAGGAATGTGATTTGACATGGTCTGTTTGAATCAGCCCCTGTTATAAAATCATCTAAATACACACAGATCATCAAAGGTCTTTTGTGTGACCTACTGGAAATTATCCTCTTCTAGCCCAGTGGTAGAGGCAGCATATAAATGATAGATCTTGAGCATCACCCACATGCTGCAGCATAATGAAAAGAACTGATGAACACAAATGTACAAGGATAAATGTGGCTGAGAGGTGCAATCCAAAGTTATACAAAGGAAATTCTCATTTTGAATGTTTGATTGAAATCCTGTGGGGCTGTTCTAGAAATTCTTCAACATATATGCATTATGATCATTAGTTACTTTTCCTGTCCATAATTATGTAGTAGCTTTTACTTTCCTTTGGAAGCACTGAGTTGAGGAAGTGGGTCACAGTGGTACAAATAGATTTTTTTTCTGCTTTTTCTTTTAATAACCTGTCCTAAAATAACAAAAAAGCAAAATGGATACAAAACCAAAAATGTTGTTCTCTATGTGTGAGAGAGAGCATGTGAATGTCTGTGTCACACATCCCCAGTAAAAGAAGGAGGGAGGCCCTAGATAGAGCCATCACGACCAAAGTGCAAGAGCCCCTGAGAACCAGAAGCAATAGGCAGCCTATCCTGCCAGACGCCGGCCATCCTGGCATGAGCCGAAAACAAGGCCCCAGGCACCCGAATACCAGCTGACCCCCAGCAGAACCACAGAGGTACCTGTACCTCCAGACCACAACCCCCAATCGAGCGGGCCAACAGACACGCCAAAACATCTGGTCACGTGTCCCACATGCGCACACTCACCCACTCATTCACTCACTCACACCCACATATCAACCACACAAGGACACACAAAAACATGGAGATCTTTTAGTTAATTAAAATCTCATCTCAAAGTGTGATAAATACAATCTGAAGAAGTAAACTGTTCCCTGAATTATGGTGAATTTTAAGACAGTAGAATTAAACTAATATGCTCACGTAAATTACATGCACATTAGGTACAATACTAGAAAAAAAATAACCTAGTTATTTTATACCACTAGTGGTGACACAGTGATGGAAGGTGGTTAGTGATGGTTCCTCAACAATGATTGTTTCAATTGTGGTGAGCTGAAATTTTACATCTGTGCAGTAGATGGTGCTCTAGCATCATAACAAGAACATGAACTTAAATAGGTACGGATAAAATATTAATAGAGAAGTTACTCAGTATTTAAGCATTGCAAGTCTGTATTTTCTGAATGTTACAAAAACTATATAGTTTAGCTCATTAAAATTGTTATATTAAATATTTTAGTACAAGAATTTAACAATAGTTAAATGTTAAAAGCTTACAGTTTTCTAATTTTTGTTAAATGTTTGTTTGCATCATTCATAAACATTACAGTAAAACAGGGATATATATTTTAAATTTTGGTCATTTGAAAACCCCATAATGCTGGTTACTGTGTGATGCTGCTAATGTTTAAAACTTTTGGCCACTTTGAGGAAGTGCACCTGGGGTTTGGGCTTTCACAAGAAGGTAATACATGTACAAAAGAAAAAAAAACTTATGACAGCTAAACTTCTGGTGAAATTGCTTCATTAGTGTTTGGTCAGTGCTGATTTTCTTTTAGTTCACACCCCTCTATTATTGTATTTTCTGGTCCAAGCTATTCAACCATAAACCACTAAAAAACATCTAACCTACTTCTGGTTGAACCTTCTCATGAATTCTTACATTTTTGAGTCACAACCTGCAATATTCATTATCTGAAAACATGGGGAAGTATTCTATTTTCACAGAGTAAGGGCCAGTAAGTCCAGAGTGTGACTACTCCCTGAATAAGTTTATTTAATGGTAATGGCCTGTTTCAGCTCTTAAATACTGAACAAAATGGTTATAATTTAAGCAGTGTAATATCAGTTAATTCCTAATGAAGAACAGCCTATTTCTTTCTGTCATATTTATCATATGGTTTGCAAATGTGCAGCCAGGGTTGATCTTGCGAAAGTCGTGTATGGGTAGTTAAATGAACACACGATCAGCTGTGGTTTTGACTTCAAACTTATCTCTGATCTGTCTGAGTAACAGCTTTCATGATCAAAGTGATGCTGCAGCTGTAGTTCCTCTTCAGCATTTTTCGTGGGGAAAGTATGGGAGTGTGGTATTTTGGCCCTGAGTGCATTCATGATGAGAGACCAGCAAAGATCATAATAAGTTATGTGGTTCCCCTTTTAGGGGATTTTTGCATTTATCAATAATACTTTCTCTTTGTCTCTTTCTAATGACTGTTAACATGTTTAGAAATAAATGAGGTCATGTGATGTGTAGGCAGGAGCATTGTCTGAGCGCCACTGCATAGTTACATTTATTGATGGGAATAAATAGGCTTGTGAAAGGCGTCATTTATTTTTACATTTAAAATGTCGTTAGTGGCACATAGTTTGTGTTCAGTACATAAGAAGAAACTCTACAGTTCTAGGTGAGGAGACGGATGACAGAGGAAACAATATTATCACGACTGCAGAAATGAGGATCTAGAACAAGAGGTTTTACTGAGGGAGTGTGTTTTGCTACCAAAATACTGACTTTTCTTTTTAATCTATGGTCACTGTCACTAGACAGAGATAAAGAAACTGTTATTGATAAATGCAAAAATCTCCTAAAAAGGGCGATCTTATCTGCTGTCACGGGCTTTTCAACCTTTGAGGAAAAAGAGTTTCCTGGATGTTAATGCAGTATAGGCCATCTAAGCTTTAAATAGTATCATATATTGTCTGTGAATGGTTGCTACCACTTAATGAGATGTGGTTTATATGCCATAATTTTTATTGCAAAGATTAAAACATGGTCAGTGCTGTCAAAGAGATAAATACCATTGTATGTTTATTACTTAGGTTGCAGTTAGCGGCGGTACTAGACTTATACTGTGGTGGGTCCAACAGAAAGACACCTCTCAGTGTAATAAAGCACAGTTTAAACTTTTTTTTTTTTTTTTTTTTTTAAGCCTGTCATGTCTGGCATTTTTCGCAATCGGAATATGATCCAAATGCTCTGGTGTACCAAACATATTTGCTTTTCCAAGAATAGCTTTGTAAGTTTTCCAATAGGCTACTCTTGTTAATGTTTGTATTTTAAATTTATTTTAATTTTATTTATTTACGCCAGGCCTGACAGGTAGAAAGGAAAGGGAGGGAAGAAAGAGTGAGAAAAGCAACAAACGGAGAAGAAAAAAAGAAGAGAGAAAAAAAATAAATAAAAAAATAATCAAAGAATGACATATATATGCATACATACACTCACACATACATACATATACTCAGACATCCACATATCTATACACATGTATATACATATACACATATATAACTTTTTCTAACTATAAAAAAACCCCACCAATCACAGTACATTAGCCCCTGACAATTTTTTGCCAGAATTTTTCTACTGGATTGCAATAGTACCGAGAGGTGTATATAAAGAGGCTGTTGAGATTACTGATGCATTATCTAATGATAACCGAGTAAATGCAGTCAGGGTAGAGTTAACATATATTTCACTAACTATGCAACAAACTTCAACCTTTTACTGTTAGGGAACTGCCTTGCCAACATCATCACATATTCACTGAACATGCAAAGCAATCTCTGTATGAACTGTATAAGTTTATGTATCTGTTTTAAGCATTAATGTGTCCCCATGACCACACCCCAGTCACACTGAAAGAAAGTGTGCACTTCAGCACGTTCCATTGACTGCAGCAGTACTGCAAGCCTTTGCACATCCACAGTTCCAGAACACCAAACAGAACAACAGACGAGGACTGTGGTGCAGCGGCCTCGCATCCCAGATCCTCCCCCTTACGCCAATAGCATCACCCCTCCCATCTCCCCTGACCCCCCCCACAAATACTCACATGTAGTTCAGTGGGAACGAGTCACGTGGCTTTTTGCCCACCAGCTCAAGTACTGTGGTAATTGTTTTAAAGGATTTTGCCTCCATCAACAGAAAAGTGGGGGGTTAACCTTTTGGAATTCAGCCTAGGGCATCCTCTTTGACATTCGCACACTCCTGGCTTGCACTCTCTCTCACTCTTTCCCTAAAGAAAGCCTGATACTTAAGAGGGTTGAATTATCCTGAGGAATTCAGGTAAGATGATGGTGGGGGAGGTTTTGTTAATGGCAGCAGAATGGATCAAATAGAATGGATGTCACTGGATGCTAACCAGCACCTACATGTGTTACATGTGAGCCAGCTTACATCGTTTTCATGTTGACTATTTTGTGTTCCATTTTTCAGCATACTTGCAGATAGTTTCACATAATAAATAATGTATTTGTAAACATTCTAATAGTTTCATCCTATCAAGAAACTGAGATTCAATATTTATCTGTTTCTTCTGTATATCCCGTCAGAAATATTATGCTCACACACCAGAGTGTGAAGGATGTCTCTGTTAGCTCAGAGCAAAACTGAACCCACGTGACCTAAACCAGATGTTCGATATGTTCAGTTTTAAACATTGGTCAATATTTACCAGGGGTGATACCAGTCTGATAGCTGGTATTATAGATGTTTTTGTTTTCAGTTTGTATGCGTGTGTCATCTTGGAAAAATGTGGCCCCATACACACCAATTGTGATAGGAATTACCACAAAGGCAGTTTTATGTGTTTATTTCTGTCTGTGGACAGAGTTTGAAACTTTGCAAATATTTTGCTTAAATGAAAATGAAGGCTGAGTGTGGTTATTTACGTAACTATGCCATTACCCCAAGATGACCTCTAGCTACATCTGAACTTCTTTGTTTTAGCTGTCACTGCCTTTCAGAGCATTGCAAGTTGTATGTGTTTGTTGTGCCAGTTTATTTCCTTATTTAGGTTTTTTGTGGTCAGTCTCAATGTATTTGCAGCAGCTCTAAGTACAAAAAACACATTCAAAGAGTGACGGAGTGAACACATGTTGCTATGAGCTGACTGCACTGCAGTTGGCATGATTTGTTTGCCCAGGCCTGCACCTGTCCAATGTTTTGTTGTTACAGATAACTGTGTAGATAAAAATGATATGCATACATGTAGATAGATAGATCTCCATGCAACATCACCTTTGAAAAAGTAACTTTAAATTTTATTATAAGAATGTTAGTGTATTAAAGCTGTTTTTATCACATAATAAATATAGCTTTAATAATAATGCTACCACTTTGCTTTGCACTGACGTACGGTAGTATAAGTTCCAGGAACTGGAGTTATGATTTTACAAGAAAGTGTTTGTCCTTTCTAGTTAAATCTAAATCTTAAAAACAGGAAGTCTGAATGACTGTCATCATTGTGACAAACATCTTGTGGCATAAATGTGGACTTTTCTTTTCACTCTTTGATTCTACTTCTTCAGGCCACTACTGTGTGATCCATTTCCTACTTTAAAAAAAAAAAACATTAAAGTAAAGAAAATGATCGGTTTCATGCCTACAAGTTTACTCTTGCACCACTGACTCCCATCTTTGTTTTTTCTGTTTTGACAGTGTTTAAAGCCTTAACCGCAGTCATAGTGTCACTCATGATGTACAGCTTCATGGGAGGGGGCCTTTTTTGTGCCATTGTGGGGAACATCCTGTTAGTGGTCTCCACAGCCACAGACTACTGGATGCAGTATCGTCTGTCTGGCAGCTTTGCCCATCAGGGCCTGTGGAGATACTGCATGTCTGGCAAGTGCTACATGCAGACTGACAGCATTGGTAAGTAGGGAAATATCTTCCTAGACCCAAATCCATTACATTTGGGACTTTGTAAGGAGCAATGATGCTCCACAGAGACAAGATTTGTTTATCTAATCAGAACTAATCATTTTTCTTACTTTTAAGGCACAACAATAGGAATTTCATACTATTTCAAGTTCATACTATTAGACTGAAGTCTGTAGCAGACCTTTTTGACATTTGCTCTAATGTCAGGATGACAATATAGTCACAGTAAAATGTAGCATAGCAACACAGCAGATATAATGTTTACATTTTTCACAATCCTATATTTATGCGAACAAACCTATTTGCATGCTAAAATTAGCAAATTGGTAATTGAGACACAAAGCACAGCTGAGGCCCACTCTCACTGGTTACCTGCTGATAAGTCAGAGTGTCTGATAACTTCAGTTTTGGACCTGATGGCTGCACACACTGAAAAATCTGTGCTCCGGATTAAAATTTAAAAGTAATGAAATCCTAAAGGTCTGGATCTTCAAGAAATATATACTATCCTATAATTTAAAATGATTGTGTCAATTGGTGCTGTCTTAACTTTCCTTCTCTTCTCACTTAACTATTTCACTCTATGGACAAAAGGCATATGTAATTTTCGTGTTATAGCATATTTCTGCATTATCTTCATGTTATTTTCTTGTTTCGCTACTCTTCAGCATACTGGAATGCCACTCGTGCTTTTATGATCCTGTCTGCTATGTCATGCTTTGCCGGCATCATCGCAGGAATCCTCTCCTTTGCCCACTTTTCTGCATTTGAGCGGTTTAACCGCTCATTCGCTGCTGGGATCATGTTCTTTGTTTCAAGTGAGTCATGGACACAGAAAACAATTAAAATGTTACAAGTGACCTATCATTTTGAAACTGAAATGATCGTTATTTTTACACATAAGAATCATATTGTATCTAACTCTCTGCCCACTGTACCAGCTCTCTTTGTTCTGCTTGCAATGGCCATTTACACTGGGGTGACAGTGAACTTCCTGGGCAAACGCTTTGGTGACTGGCGTTTCTCTTGGTCCTACATACTAGGCTGGGTGGCCCTTCTCATGACCTTCTTTGCAGGTTTGTTCATATAAATGAACACAGAAAGGTTCTGTTACTGCATGTCATTATAGATGATTAGTCCTACATCAATCAGCTTTCGGAAATGCAGCAAACATTCATTATACAAAACTACAACAGCGCTCTCATTTATTTAAAAAATCTGAAATACAGTTCTATTTTATGAACACTTTTCTGAAAATATTATGCATGCTACTACAGATTTACTCTTGTGAAAATACCCATTATGCATTTTAAAAATCTTACATTTCAAAGTCACATTTCATACACTAAAAATATATCTTGTCATGAGAAAAAAACATTTTCTGTTCAATGATTTGTTTGGCACCAAAATTTTACACTGCAGAAATCATCTTTGTACCTCTTTACATGTGACTTATGTTATTGTGTTGCAGGTATATTCTACATGTGTGCCTACAGAATGCATGAGTGCAGAAGAGTGGCTGGCCCACGTTAATGTAAAAAAAGGAAAAATGTGTCAGGGCTGCAAAGAACATCAGTTTACATTTAAAGATTGCCACCTCTCTGGAAAACATTAAAATTTGGAAATTTGCATATGTACCAAATGTGTATTTGGTTTTGTTATGCGATGGTCAAAACGGTTTATGTAGGACAACACAGACCTGTTGAACAGGATTGGATCATCATCAACAAAGCTGAGTTTGGAAAGTTTAAGCTTAGATATTTGAAGGGTTTCAGAAACAGCTCTATACGAACTGTTAAATAACAGATTAAAATGCTGGTACCATTTCTATAATTTATAGTAAAATAATAAAATAAAGCTGAATGTGTACATACAAAATTAAATCTTAAGTAATCTTTAATCTCAACTAGGACTGATGAACCCTCAAACAGGCTGTCTACATTTCCTCAAAATACATTTTTCACTGGAGAAGCGGAAGATGGAGGAGGAAAAATAGAAGATGATGGGATCAATGCAAGTGTTGAAGCAGCTAAGCAGAAATGCATAGTACCTCCAATCTGGGTTCTGTCCCTGAATGTAACCCACTAAATGAGATAAATTGTATGGCAGAACACAAATGAGGAACACAGCAAGAGTACCCAAGGCCATGCCAATGGCCTTCTGTTTCCGCACCCGGGATATCCTGGGACGGCGGTGTAGAATCAAGATGCAGCTCAAGTAGCAGTAAACACTAATTAGAAGAGGGAAAAGGCAGAGGACAAAGAAAAACTCCACACGTACTGGGAGGAGGACCTCCAACTGCTTCTCTGTAAATTGTTCATAGCACACACTGGAGTTTTTGCTGGTCAGAGATGGGTGGTGTTGGATGATGAAAGCAATGCTGCAGTGTCCTGCTGAGATCAGCCAAATAACAACACTAATAACAACTGAATACACAGGTTTATGCAGCTGGCGATAGGTGATAGGGAATGCTGCTCCTATGTAGCGGACCACACTGACTGCCATCAGCAGCAAGGAGCTGGTGTAGATTGTGGAGAAAAAGGTGAAGGAGGTGATGGAGCACATGAAATGAGACAGATTCCACTCCATACCACATGCTGCTTCGTACATCTTGAGAGGAAGGATGATCAAGAAGAGCAGGTCGGAGACGGTCAGATTGAGCAGCAGGATGTCTGTGGGAAGTGGCTTTGAGCGGATCTTGACACTAAATGCATAGAGAGCGATGAGATTGCAGGGGAAGCCGATCAGGAAGGAAATGATATAAACTGAGAGAATGACCTCACTCCTCACTATGGATTCCATTATGAACCTAAACTGAAGTAAACAATATATAACAACTCAGTTAAGGAAGTAAGAGCAATAGCAAACTGTTTACATATTAGCTTCTATTTTGCAACAATTGCAATGGTGTATATATTATAGATATATTATACCTATTAAAAAGAGATTAAACGGCTAGCAGGTCTAATAATAATATAAAATCCAAGATATCAAATTCACCAGTAATGAATAAAAATGAACAAAAGTTTTATTTAATTATATAAAATCAAATAATAAATATACTGACAGATATTAATGGTCAGTTAATATAGGTATTTTAAAACTTCCAAAATGCAATTACAGTACAACTGGAATTACAGTGAATGTATCAAGTCAAACACATCAAATTCTAATAAAAACTAATGATCTTGCAGCTTTGATCAATAGATATTGGTAAAACCTCAGTCTTAGTAACCTATTATCATTTCACATGAGTATGGATGAAATCATTTATAAAAATGTATTTTGATTACTCCCCCCCCCAAAGAGAAGAAGAAACAGAACCAGCCAGCTCTCAACAGCAGAAGTAGAGTTTCAATAGTAAATAGGATGTTGGTATGTTTTTACTTACCAAGCTGTGTAATATTCCCCCAATGTTAAGCCCTCAAAACTTCACAATTAACACTCCATTCTGTGTGTTCCATCAAACACTTCCAGTTCATAACCGAACTTCAAAGATGAGCTGATATAAAACGTTTGAAGCTGGAAACACCATGTGACACACCGGGGCACACCACAGTGAGCAATAACAGACACCAGCAGGTTAATATTAACTAAAATCAATAACTGCAGCTCATGTTGACTTTTATCTTGGGTAGCTTAATAAAGCGATGTGCTGCCACTGAAATAAATGATCAGCCTGGTAATTTGGATTTCATAAGGCCAGAAGCCTGCATTTATCAAAATTTAAAATAGATTATTTTTCCACTGAGCCAGAGGGAAGATTACCTATATTCTTTATCCTAAAATCTGTTTTATTTTTTTTCAAGCTGTAAGCAGATATTATCAGAACTGTATGGCTTATTTCCAATCCCTAGACAATATAGTTAGTATAAATTTTGGGATTTGGTGAATGAAGCTAATCAGCATCATGAAAAATTCCTCAGCTGGAAGCAATGCCAGGCTATAGCACATAAAAAAATAATGCACTCAAAAGTGTTATGCATTGATCAGCCTGTTAGATTTAATTGCTCATTAACTGAAGATGCTGACCACAGTTCTGGTTAGTTCTGGCCCAGTTTAACTAAATGCCAAAGTAGTTATGCTTAGATAAAAAAGAAAAGGCTTT
Organism: Pterophyllum scalare; assembly: GCA_024447675.2. Classification (NCBI taxonomy): domain Eukaryota; kingdom Metazoa; phylum Chordata; class Actinopteri; order Cichliformes; family Cichlidae; genus Pterophyllum; species Pterophyllum scalare. Next base: position 14,863 of record JAMQGT020012912.1, on the reverse strand, counting down.
ATTCAGCTTTAAGAGTTGTATCTTTATTCTTGTTGGACATTACCCACAAAATATGTGAACTTAACAAAGCAATTAAAGGCCCATTTTGAATTCAGAGCATTAGAAATAAACTCATGTCAAATATTCAACAAACAATCCAGTTTTATAGCTTCAAAGATTAAAAATAACAATACAAACAACCTGATGCTGGAGGGTTTTTTGTGAGGAAACAAACAGCTCCCTTAAGCAAGAACCACATTAGCAAAGAAGTTATTGAGAACAAAGCTCTTGAGTAAAAATATGGCATGCACATAAAAACTATCAATCATAAGTATTACTTATATACACAAGTTGCCTTTATACAGATGTTTGTTGTTACTCCTGAGCGTGTTCCAGGTTGTAATATACACAATTTAGCCAGGAGCCTTTTCCCAGATATCATACTCTGTATTTGTTGAGACAGAGGTGAACGAGCACAGAAGAGTCGTTTGCAATAATGCAGCCTTAGAGATACTGTGTCAGCCAGGCAGACACATCTTAGAACGCTTCCTTTCAAGTGACGGGTTGACTCAGGTAGGATTACTGGGCGATCTAACGAGACCAAATTCGAGCAAACCTCTTGAACCCATACTTATTGTTATTCTCAAAAGGATCTTCTTAAAACAAACATAAAAGGCACTGCATGGCTAAGGAGGATTCTCACCACAGAGAGTTGAGGATGGCATTTGCTAAGCAAGCTAACTAGCCACAGCTAGTTTTGCAGCATTTGTTGCACTTTATGCGATGTACTACTCATTCTCTCATTTACTCACTTTGTGAGTAATTCAACCAGTCATTTGCTGCTGGGCGTGTTTTCTTTATTTTAAAGTTATTTATGGAGTATATCATGCAAAGTTCCAAAACATTTCATGGCTGGTAGAGAACTGTAGATATACTACAACACATCCAGCTGGAATGATCATTACATTTAGATTTATAAATTCTATTAAGTGCCACTCTCTTCATACCAGACCAGACCTCTTTGATCTGCTTGCAGTGGCCATTAAAAGTGAAGTGATGGGCAATTTCCCAGGCTAGCGTTTGGTGACTGTTTCTTTTTCTCTGCGATCCTGGGCTTTGTGGCCCTTCTGTGCAGGTTTGTTTATATAAATGAGCAATTTCAAATCATATAAAAATTAATGTATCATGCTGATAGTAAAAAATAAATAAATTGGTAGTTAGTATTCCATATTATAAAATGGAATATGGAATCTTTGCTGTCTTTGATTAAAAAAATAAATAAAATCAAAAATATTTTATTTAGAGTCATTCTTCACAACACTGCAGCTATGAGTAAGCACAGTCCTAAGATTTGCACTCATGAAAAAACTATACACATTTTCAAACTTTCCATACACCAAAAATTATGTCTTACATTCAATAAACACATTTTCTCTTTTTTAACAGTCTTTAGAGATGACTTGCAAAATGAGGACAGAAGAGAGATGAGTTCAAATGAGACAAAGCGTGAAAGGCTCTAAAAGAAATCATTTTTGTCCAAATGGCCTCACTTTTTACTATACACATTTTGTTAATAGACAAAAATAGTTTGTGTGGGTTGACACAATCATTCTGAACAGAGGACTCAGATATTTTAGGTTAAGATGTGTTAATGGTGTCAGACAATTCTCTGTAAATAAATTGTTAAATATGAGATTACATATTACATAAGCTGAATATGTACCATTTCTATTGAAAATAATTATTAGTCTTAGCTAGAGCTGTTGCCCTGCCCTTCCAGCCCTGGAGGAGTGCGCCTGAAATTCCTGAAAAAATTCCTGAAAATGAACTTTTCACTTGAGAAGCGGAAGATGGAGGAGGAAAAATAGAAGATGATGGGATCAATACAGGTGTTGAAACAGCTAAGCAGCAATGTGTAGTATCTCCACTCTGGGCTCTGTCCCTGGAAATAACCCACTATATGAGATAAATTGTATGGCAGAACACAAATGAGGAACACAGCAAGAGTACCCAAGGCCATACCAATGGCCTTCTGTTTCTGCATCTGGGATATCCTGGGGCGGCTGTACAGAATCAAGATGCAGCTTAAGTAGCAGTAAACACAAATTAGAAGAGGAATGAGGCAGAGTACAAAGAAAAATTCCAAACGTACTGGGAGGAGGACCTGCAACTGCTTCTCTGTAAAGTGTTCATAGCACACACTGGAGTTATTGCTGGCCAGAGATGGGTGGTGTTGGATGATGAAAGTGATGCTGCAGTGCCCTGCTGAGATCAGCCAAATAACAGCGCTGACTAACAGCTGCATACACAGGTTTATGCAGCTGACGATAGGTGACAGGAAATGCTGCTCCTATGTAGCGGACCACACTGACTGCCATCAGCAGCAAAGAGCTGGTGTAGATTGTAGAGAAAAAGGTGAAGGAGGTGATGGAGCACATGAAGTTTGGCAGATCCCACTCCATACCAGATGCGGCCTCATGCATCTTGAGAGGAAGGGTGATGAAGAAGAGCAGGTCGGAGATAGTCAGATTAAGAAGCAGGATGTCTGTGGGAAGTGGCTTTGAGCGGATCTTGGCACTAAATGCATAGAGAGCGATGAGATTGCAGGGGCAGCCGATCAGGAATGAAATGATATAAACTGAGAGAATGACCTCACTGCTCACTATGGACACCATTATGGACCTAAACCAAAAGAAAGAACAAATATCAATAACAATTTACATAATAACAGACCACCTTCTGTTTTGCAATGACGGTGGTCTATGTATACTGGGGTGGCTCAGTGGGTGAGCAGGCGATCACATATGTCATATGGCTTTAGTGCAGGTGGCCCAGGTTCACATCCAACCTACTACCTTCTGCTGCATGTCTTCACTGTACACTATCTTAAAAAAAAAAAGGTTTAAAATATTTAACTTTTTTTCTGAAACCTTACACAGTTAAAGCATGACACCGAATCACAACTGTCACCTCAGTGCATGTAAGCTTGTATTGCAGGGCCGTTACCAGACAATATTAGAGAGAAAAACCCAGTCGACCCCCTAAGAGTAAACACTTGGCAACAGTGGGAAGGAAAAAATAAGTGAGGGGAAAGAGAAGACAGCAGAGGGAGACAGGACAAAAGACACACATGGTAGAGAACCAGAGTTTAAAATTAATTACTAATGATTAAATGCAATCATGGTATATAAAAAAGTGGAGTGAAAATAGGTGAGTGAAGAATAAAAACTCATGGGAAGTGGTCTAAGCCAATTGCAGCATGACTAATGGTGGGTTCAAGGTCACCTTATATAGCCCTAATTATAAGGTTTATCAAAAAATGTTAAACCTAGTCCTAAAAGTAGAGAAATCCAAACTGGGAGCTGGTTCTACAGAAGAGAGGTCTTAAAGGTGAAGGTTTGAGAAATACAGTCTCTCTTTCTAGCCAGAAATAAATTGCAGTCAGGGAGACTGGGGAGGGGGTGTGGTAGTGGTCCCCACTGAGTATTGGAAGACCGCTTGTTTGTACTAATAGCTGCACCCGCTTGCTAATTATGGCAGCAGCAAATTTCTCAGCCCAGCACGACAGTACCTCAGCCCCGCAATCATCCGCTGGCTAGAACCCTGTCTAATCCCTTTCAGTACTCTCTCTGCAGCAATTTGAATTAAACGTTAAAGGAAAACTTGGCTCAATTATACATGGCAGTGCTGAAAAGAAACCTGGACTGATTTTAGTTTTTGAGATGGTATATGTTACTATTGAATTACATTTGTTAAAAAAAAAGTCAAGTAAACATATTAATTGGTCAATAGATACTTCATTTGTTATTACTATTTCCATTTTTATATTGGTTTATAAAAAAAATTATGTAGGAAAAAAGTCTCATTATGACTGATTACTGACTAGTGCCAAACAAATGAGCCAATCAGCTCTCAGCTCTCCGTAGAATTTTAATATCAAATACAATCTGATATGTTTGGTTTGATAAGGTAAATTTATTTACATACCAAGCAGAAGAAAATTCCCAGGCACAACAACAACTGAAATTCCAATCTGTGCTTTTCGTCAAAGACTTTGAGTTTGTAACGTATGAGTTGAACTGGTATAAAGTTTTAGAAGCCGGAAACACAGTGTCACATGTGACACACCAGTAGGTTAATAATAACAACTAAAATCCACAACTGCAGCATGTTGACATTTGTCTTTGGGGTGGTTAATAAAGGACCTCCTCCCACTGTCTCTGCTGAAATAATTTCTGAACCTGATAATTAGGTTTGGATTTCATCAGACAAAGAACCTCCATTTATCTTGATTTACACTTACACCAAAACTCAGGGAAGAATTCATAATTTCAGATATGTTTTGGTTTTCCCAAATAGATAGTCAATGTATAGATTTAAGAAGTTTGTGATTTCATCAGCTGAATGGAAAATCATTTTACATATAGCCTTTAACCTCTATTGTTTTATTTAGTGTTGATGAGGGAGAATTTAATGATGATTTCCTTTCTTGGAAATCACTAGCAACAAAAATAAAAAAAAAACACTGCAACACTGCCACCAGTATGTTAAAAAATATCACTGGTTCTTTTGCAAACTATGCTGAAATTTAAAAATGTATAGATGATCATTCTTAAGCAGCCTTTATAACTCCAGCAATACACACAACTTAAGTGAATGGAAATGACATCTATTTTTCACCTGTATGACTTATATTCTGTGTAATTCTCTACCCACCCATGCAGCTCTATTTTTATGTCATTTACACTGTAGTCATGGTGAACTCCTCGGACAGGCGTTGTGTTGGTGGTTGTTTCTTTTGCTCCAATCTATTAAGCGCATAACCTTCAAAGTAGGTTTGTTTAAATAAATGGACATTGTCAAATGACTGCATTAAATTGATAATAAAGAAAATCACTAGTCAACATGTTGTATTTTAAAGATGTAGACAGAATTTTTAAAGGTACTGTTAAATATTACATATCTGATATCATATCTTTAATTTATGATTAAAACACAGTAAAAAAAAAAAAAAAAAAAGCCGAATAAGTAAATTTAATATTCAAATTAACTTGCTCTCAGCGAGAGCTGGTGATCTGTCTTGTCAATCCTGTAACAATAAAACACAACTTCCTGAAAATAATCTTTTCACTTGAGAAGTGGAAGATGGAAGAGGAAAAATAGAAGATGATGGAATCAATAGAAGTATTGAAATGGCTAAACAGGGAGATGTAGTAGATCCACTCTGGTCTCTGTCCTTGGAAGAAACTCACCAAATGAGATAAACTGAGTAACAGAAAAAGGAACATTTTGTGATAACAAAGACAGACAACAAATGTGACAGTTTAAAGAGAACTCCCTATTCTCACACCACTGACAACTGTGCGCGCATAGTGGATGCAATTTCCTGAAGGAACAGAAGTGATTCCCCCCTCTTTGAGTTAACTACATTCCTAGTTGGGATCAAATCTTACATATATAAAATTTTTAATAAAAGTATTTTAAAACCCTTGTAAATGCAGTGGTTAAAAGTTTAGATCTGAATTTCTTTAATTGAAAATATTTAATAAACATTACATTGACAGAAGCAATAAATGTAAATATGCAAATCATGCAAATCATATTAAGAATATGTAGTTCCACTGCGATACTTAAATGCTTAGGTAGCGCAAATAAGTCCAGAATTATATGCAACGTAAATGGAGGCAAGTGCGTGGAACCTACTGTGTAAAATAAGTGATTTTCAATGATGATCTATGTTGAAATGAGAGGTCAAATGTATAGTTTTATAGTTTAACATCTCTAGATGTTTGAGCAATAAAAAGCAGTAGAAGAGGAAACCCAGTGTATCATCTGCAAAAAAGATACAGTTTTTGTAGTTCTATGAGTCAAAGTCTATATCAACTTTCAGTCTGATTCATGTACTGTATTTCCATGTTCTTCATACCTGGAAGTGATAGTGATGAAACTCACTGCACATTTTCCACTGACTTTCCACTTCAGAGAAGTATTTTATGTAGTGTTGCTGAAGGACATTTTACTCTGAGTTGAATTTATTCTGTTGGATGGACTATGCGTACGGTTCTCCTTATTTACAGTTTTCACTTACAGTACCTCTTAAATTTTAATTGTTGACTTTCTGTAAAAGGCTCTAAACATTTCAAAACATGAAATTTTGTTCTCTTGTGCATTTCATATGTAGACCAGTCCATAAACCGTCTCTCCTTTACTCCTCCTCACCCAACGCCTGCTTTTATCATCTGTAGTGCTAACATTATTGTAACAAGCCTGTTGTCCATTTATCTACTTTTGAGAGGTTCAACTAGTCATATCCTGCTGTGATCATGTTGTTTGTTTCTCATTATTGTAATGTACAACGCACTATTTAAAGACCAGCACAGAACAGAAATGACGTCTGTTTTTCCACACTCCATTTTGTGTAACTCTCTACCCACCCCCACAGCTCTATTTTTATGCCATTTCTACTGTAGTCATGGTGAACTCCCCAGGAAAGCGTTTTGGTGACTGTTTTTTCTTTTGCTCAAATGTAATAAGATAATAACGCTCATAGAAGGTTTGTATATATAATTGAATACTGTGAAATGACTGCATTGTACTGATAGTAAAGAAAATCAGTAGTCTACACGCTCTATTTGTTTTTTATTTCTTTCTTTATTTTAAATCAGAAGTTCTTGATGATGCTGCATTCATGAATTAGTACAGTCTTAAAATGCACACTGTAGTTGATGATCCAGTCATCCTCAACTACATTTTGTTTAGATAGTTCAAGCTTAAATATTTTAATTATCTTAGACAGTGTTTTTTTTTATAGGAATGGTGAACTATTACATATCTGATGTCATATCTTTAATATACTATTAAAAACTATTTAAATTTAATATTGAAAGTAATTTTTACTTAGCAAGAGCTGGTGATCTGTCTTTTCAATCCTGAAGGAATATACTACTTCCTGAAAATTTTGAGCCGATACAAGCGAGGTTGTGGCAGAACCCCAGATTATATCCTAGATGAGCCCCCAGATGGCTGGCTTGAAAGGCCACAACACAAAAAGGAGCACAACAATGATATACTGTCTGATGGACATCAATTATTAACAAAAAAGAAGACATGCACCCAAAAAGAACAGAGGTCCAGTTCAAAGTCTAGGTGATGAGGGAGGGCAAGAAGAGCTAAGGGGGAAGTCCCTTAAAAAACCACAGCCCATATGCTTCACAGATCACACCCAAATGCACACATACATAAGCAAACAATAGCGGTGCAAGTGACCTGTAACAACATAAAACACAAATATAGACAATGATGGTAACCTAAGTTTCAAAATGAACCAGGGACAAACCCCAAACATGAATTATGCCCAAAACAAAAGGAACCATGTTGTTGGATCTCTTATTCATTCATGCCCTGGATAAACAAGAAGTACAGCAAGATGTCCATAACTCAGGCTCTGCCAAACAAAGCTCTAGCCACTAGGATGAATAAATATTCCAGAGAAGCAGAGGCCAAGAGAATAAATGCACTGTTTTCCAAAGATCCATCCAGGGGATACACTTACAGTCTGTACGGAAAGTATTCAGACCCCTTTAAATTTTTCACTCTTTGTTTCATTGCAGCCATTTGCTAAAATAAAAAATGTTCATTTTATTTCTCATTAATGTACACTCAGCACCCCATCTTGACAGAGAAAAACAGAAATGTAGAAAATTTTGAAATTTATTAAAAAAGAAAAACTGAAATATCACATGGTCATAAGTATTCAGACCCTTTGCTGTGACACTCATATTTAACTCCCATGCTGTCCATTTCTTCTGATCCTCCTTGAGATGGTTCTCCTCCTTCATTGGAGTCCAGCTGTGTTTAATTAAACTGATTGGACTTGATTAGGAAAGGCACACACCTGTCTATATAAGACCTCACAGCTCACAGTGCATGTCAGAGCAAATGAGAATCATGAGGTCGAAGGAACTGCCCAAGGAGCTCAGAGACAGATCTGGCCAAGGTTACAGAAGAATTTCTGCAGCACTCAAGGTTCCTAAGAGCACAGTGGCCTCCGTAATCCTTAAATGGAAGAAGTTTGGGACGACCAGAACTCTTCCTACACCTGGATGTCCAGCCAAACTGAGGAATCGTGGGAGAAGAACCTTGGTGAGAGAGGTAAAGAAGAACCCAAAGATCACTGTGGCTGAGCTCCAGAGATGCAGTAGGGAGATGGGAGAAAGTTCCACAAAGTCAACTATCACTGCAGCCCTCCACCAGTCGGGGCTTTATGGCAGAACGGCCCGACGGAAGCCTCTCCTCAGTGCAAGACATATGAAAGCCTGCATAGAATTTGCCAAAAAACACAGGAAGGACTCCCAGACTATGAGAAATAAGATTCTCTGGTCTGATGAGACCAAGACTGAACTTTTTGGCGTTAATTCTAAGCGGTATGTGTGGAGAAAACCAGGCACTGCTCATCACCTCCCAATACAATCCCAACAGTGAAACATGGTGGCAGCATCATGCTATGGGGGTGTTTTTCAGCTGCAGGGACAGGACGACTGGTTGCAACTGAAGGAAAGATGAATGCGGCCAAGTACAGAGATATCCTGGAGGATAACCTCTTCCAGAGTGCTCAGGACTTCAGACTGGGCTGAAGGTTCACCTTCCAACAAGACAATGACCCTCAGCACACAGCTAAAATAACAAAGGAGTGGCTTCAGAACAACTCTGTGGCCATTCTTGACTGGCCCAGCCAGAGCCCTGACCTAAACCCAACTGAGCATCTCTGGAGAGACCTGAAAATGGCTGTCCACCAACATTCACCATCCAACCTGAGGGAGCTGGAGAGGATCTGCAAGGAAGAATGGCAGAGGATCCCCAAATCCAGGTGTGGAAAACTTGTTGCATCATTCCCAAGAAGACTCATGGCTGTACTAGCTCAAAAGGGTGCTTCTACTCAATACTGAGCAAAGGGTCTGAATACTTATGACCATACTTATGAAATTCTTCTGTAACCTTGGCCAGATCTGTGCCTTGCCACAATTCTGTCTCTGAGCTCTTTGAACAGTTCCTTCGACCTCATGATTCTCATTTGCTCTGACATGCACTGTGAGCTGTGAGGTCTTATATAGACAGGTGTTTGCTTTTCCTAATCAAGTCGTATCCGTATGTTCTGTATATATGTATGTGTGTGTGTATATATATATATATATATATATATATATATATATATATATATATATATATATATATATATTATATATATATATAGACATTAGAATCAGTTGGCATTTAGTTTCATACCAACGTACCACTAGGTCTACGGGTATATGCTTAGCACTGTGATGTACCATGTACTGTTACTGTCATGTCAGGCGGTGTGACAGGCGAAGATGGACCCTGATGCAGGACTCCGGAAACATACATAACTTAAAAGATGTTTACTGTGAAACAAAAATCAAAATACAAAAATCCTTGTGGGAGCCAGGGCACAAACAAAAACAAAGCGAGAAAGGAATAAAACACACAAGCACTCCAACATAACATCTACAACAACATAACAAGCAGGGGAAACACAGGACTTAAATACACCAGGAGATAACAAGGGAAAGTGGAAACAGCAGGGAGCACAGCTGAACACAACACTGACCAGACAAGGGGAAGCAAAACTGAACATGACAGATAGAGACCAGATGACTATCAAAATAAAACAGGAAGTCAGACAGGGTAACAAAGACGCAGACCTGACACATGGAAACACAAGGAACTAGAAATAACAAACTGAGGACTAGTACAAAAGAGAACAGAAAACACTGGGCCATAAGTTTATATAAAATGTTTGCAACTGTAAAAAAGAAGTAAAGTAAATTTAAACAAGTTTGCCCAGAAGACCAGTGTGGACTTTTGGACTTAGTGCTTCTGCCATTTAACTTGCAAAAGCATTTGAGAAATTTTTACCAAATTCAACAAGGTTTCATAATTTCACTTAGTGTAACAACAACACAATTGCACTTACATCAAATGCTTTATTTGTTGACTTTTTTGATAAAAGCTTTGAAAACTGCAGAACACCAAACTTTGCTGTCATGCATTTGATATGTTGTTTGTCATCATCTCACCCTTAACTCAGAATACTGGGATGGCATGCATGCTTTTATGATCCAATAACCAAATTAATGTATTATTTTTTACTGCAGATTTACAATTTATGATGCATTATCTACTGCATTTGGATATAATACAAAGTTCAAACAAAGTTCAGGACCAGTGGGAAAAATGTACTTACAACATAAATTGTGATATTACACTTACATCATTAATAATGTTTGGCCTCGTTGTGACCAAAAAACAAAACAAAACGGTAGCATTTGCATATGACTTTCTTGTAAGTTTTGCATCCTGGGTTATATAAATGAGTGCAGTCAATGTATGCTACAATATATTACTGTATCATGGTGATAGCAAAGAAATTAGCTGTTATATGAAACAGCTTTTAAAAATACAGCAAAATAGTGACTATTCCCAAATCACAACTCTGGTTTTTCTTTAAATTCCTCTTGAATCAGAAATAAATTTCTGCCATATGAATACTTTTAAAGTTGCCCTCAGAACAAACAGTATGTTGTTTACCAAAAATGTGTATTGTGTCATCATTTCATACTTAATGTGTGTGCATAAACATGGTGGTTTGTGGTAATTAACAGTATAGTTCTTTCACAGAATGCATGAGTACAGAAGAGTGGCTAGTCCAAATGAAAGAAAAGAGGAAGTAATATAGCAGAGCTGCACGGTTCACTTTACATTTTATCATTTTCACCTCAGTGGAATAATAAAATAATAACATGTTGAAATCAATCATGTATCAAACATGTCTTTGCTTGTGTTAAAAATGGGAAAAATAGTCTGAATTGGAGTACACATTCTTATTGAACAACATTAGATCATCATCAGCAGTAAGCTTGGATATGTTAAAGGTGTCAGACGGTGCTGATTATGGGATTACATTTCTGATATCATATCTGTATTTTACAGTAAAAAATAGAAATGAAACTATGTACAGTACTATTTTTTACTCTCATCTTGAGGTGTGGTGACCTTCCCTTGCAATCTTGAAACAAAGAGCCACCACTTCCTGAAAATGAACTTTTCACTTGAGAAGCGGAAGATGGAGGAGGAAAAATAGAAGATGATGGGATCAATACAGGTGTTGAAACAGCTAAGCAGCAGTGTGTAGTATCTCCACTCTGGGCTTTTTCCCTGGAAGTAACCCACTATATGAGATAAATTGTATGGCAGAACACAAATGAGGAACACAGCAAGAGTACCCAAGGCCATGCCAATGGCCTTCTGTTTCTGCATCTGGGATATGTTGGGGCGGCTGTACAGAATCAAGATGCAGCGCAAGTAGCAGTAAACACAAATTAGAAGAGGAATGAGGCAGAGTACAAAGAAGAACTCCACACGTAGAGGCAGTAGGACTTCCAACTGCTTCTCTGTAAAAAGTTCATAGCACACACTGGAGTTTTTGCTGGCCAGAGATGGGTGGTGTTGGATGATGAAAGTGATGCTGCAGTGTGCTGCTGAGATCAGCCAAATAACAACGCTAATAACAATTGCATACACAGGTTTATGCAGCTGATGATAGGTGATAGGGTATGCTACTCCTATGTAGCGGACCACACTGACCGCCATCAGCAGCAAAGAGCTGGTGTAGATTGTGGAGAAAAAGGTGAAGGAGGTGATGGAGCACATGAAGTTTGGCAGATCCCATTTCATACCAGATACGGCCTCATGCATCTTAAATGGCAGGATGATCAAGAAGAGCAGGTCAGAGACGGTCAGACTGAGCAGCAGGATGTCTGATAGAAGGGGCTTTGAGTGGATCTTCACACTAAATGCACAGAGAGCGATGAGATTGCAGGGGAAACCAATCAGGAAGGAAATAATGTAAACTGAGAGAATGACCTCACTGCTGACTATGGACTCCATTGTGGACCTAAAACAAGCAAAAATTAAAATAAAAACACACACATATTGATTAGAATTTTTGTGGTTAGACCAACAAAATTTAAAAATCATTTTATATATTTATACTCAGAAAAACTTTGTGTGTATGCATGTTGTGTAAAGAAGGAAGCAGCTTAGCTTTTTTTCCCCTTCATGTTATCTTAAAATTTAAAACAGTAAACCACCACTGGAGCTTGCAATGAATGACACATACACTGACATATTTATTGGCAGGTATTGTAGGTTTACTTACATCAGACATTTATACGTCTATTACAGTTAAAGTGTTACATCAAAGACTTTTGATTTTATAGATATCAAATTTTCATGATGATTTTTCATCAATAGGTAAGTTAAAAAACTCACTTGTATTTATGATTCAATTTCAATTTATAAAAATATGGATTTAATTATTTAAAAATATAACTTCTGATGACTCACAAAGAAGGCTCTTCTATACATTTCATTTGATAAAGTAAATAATTTGCTTACCGAGCAGTAGCAGACTTCCAAAATGCTGGGCCTAAACCTAACTCCAGTTGTCTTTGATCCAGGTTTATAACTTGTGAGTTTGAAGATGAGCTGATATAAATATGATATGCCATCTATTTATCTATCCGACACGCACATTCTAATGAGCTATAGCAGTCATCACTGAGTTAATATTAACTAAAATGCAAAACTGCAGTTGGCTTTTGTCCAGATTCTCGGCTCTCTGTTAATTTAGGTTTGGGTTTCAATGATCCATGATCATGCATTTATTCAAACTTACACGTACACCACATGTCTTCATTTAAGAAACAATTTTTCCATATTCACGTTCATGCCTGTATTTAGGCTCACATTCATGAAGTGATTTTGTGGGTAGCTGTGGCTCAGGAGGTAGAGCAGAGTAGATCTACTAACTGGAAGGTTGGTGGTTTGATCCCTGGCTGCTCCAGTCTGCATGCCAGAGCATCCTTAGGGTAAGATACTGAACCTCAAGTTGCTCCCATTGCGCTCACTGGAGTGCGAATGTGAATGAACGTTAGCTAGAAAGCACTTAGACGTAAAAAAAAGTGTGCTTGTGTAAATGGGTGCAGTTCTGTTTTCTGTCTCACACTGATTTCCTTGTTTGTTACCTTGTTAGCATTAATAACAGATAATTTTGCAAAACCACACACAAGTCTAACAGAACTATGTAAAAGAAAGCTGTAGAGTGCAAAAATATTACACTGATATGCACCAATAAGTAGACTGTATTGCTATTTCGGCTGGATGCACAAGTGTATGGAACCTACTGTGCAAGACAGCAGCCAATTTCCTCTGGTTAGCAGTTTACATAGAGCTCCATGTCGCAATGCAGATCCTGTGGGAAGTAAAAATCGACTTCCATTCTAACCCACTGCCTTTGGTTTATGCTTGAAATGAGTGATGGTCTGTGATCAGACTCCCCTGACCTTTGCCACTGGTTGCATTTCACTTTTGCTTGGGCGAGGTGTTGACCTGTTCTGGTGCTGGTGAGGTCTCTCTGAACTTCTCATTTCTTCCAGGAAATCATTGTCATAAACACAAGAAAGTCTTTCCATCTCCGGTGTTCTGTCAGGTCTCTGTGGGCCTGATGGTGTGTCTTCATTTTGTGATCTAGCAAGAGTCACCCAGAAACTTTAAATATGTCTGCTCATTTAGATATACCCCATCTTATTTCTTCTTCCCTGCAACAATATATGCTCTGTCATTAACAAAATGTTTTCTTTGATTTTTGTACATATATTTAATGTCTTACAGACAGACTGCTCATATTTTCTTTCACTTCACTTAATGCATACTAACTGTCATATCAATACAACTTAAGTAGCTAATAAATAAAAATGATAGTTTCCTTTACCTCTGACAAACGCTGTATCTCTGTTCTTGTTTAACATCATTCTCAAAATTTTGGGACCTAAAAAAATGCAAAAAGTTTGTTTTGAATTTAGCAAAAGTAAGATACATGATTGACAACTATTTAACAAAAAAAATTACACCTTAAGCACTGCAATACATCATACTCAATAACAAGAAGCAGAGATCACCAACCTGGGATATTTTCTGTAAATGAAGTTAGCACATCCAAACAGCAAAGCGATTCCCAAGAGAATGAACCAAAGGAGCCAAGAGACTGCAAAAAAAAGAAAGAAACTTATTAAGTAAAAATATTTAAATGTAGCCCTATATGTACATGTCCATAAGCACACACACAGACACACACACATAAATACACACACACACACACACACACACACACACACACACACACACACACACACACACACACACACACACACACACACACTGTTAACCTTGAGCTGGACTTACACGACTCTGATTCTGTAGACATCTGTTTAGTATTACTTCCGAGTCGGTTCCTGGCTGTGCAGGATACATTGGTCTGGGTGTTAGCTGGGATCTTTATTTCCACAGAGACTACATGTTTCTTATTAGTGAATGCAGAGGTGAATGAAGACAAAAGAGTGTAATTTCCATCAATAATCCAGTCTACAGAAGCATTAGGGGACGCCTCAACCAAACAGACACACCTCAGAACATTTCCCTTCAGGTGGCACAAGGACTCAGGTAGGATTACTGGGGGATCTAAAAAAGACCAAAGACAAATATTACTACTTAACATTCACTTGATCCTCTTGGATCTCTGTAGTTCAGGATTTTCAAAAGTTATTTGTTTAAAAAATTCTCAGAAGACACTACATGATTTAACTGATGGATGATAAGATAGCTAAAGACTAGTTTCAGGAAGAGATCAAAGTTACTCAAATGCGTACTAGCCAGCAGGAGTGTCGAGGTTTTAGATGCTTAAAATTTTCTAATGCAAAGGAAAAAAATAGCAGATAAACAAATATATGATAAATATATATACCTT